>OX411311.1:116587428-116795725 GCA_948150685.1 Rhaphigaster nebulosa
AATTGGATTTTTGCATTTCCAGTAGTGTAGTATTTTAATTCAATACCCAATGGCTTCAGAAACAAGGATTTTAAAAACATGGCTTTAAAAAGTGCTTTAAAAACATGGAATGAAGTAGATGGTTGGACTTTCGATTTTAAATAAAACACAGTCAAATAATATAATGTTTTAAACGTTAAACTCGGCGTTTCTGTCTAAATTGTAGGTCTCATCAGGGCTAATTAAAACAAAATACAAGAATAAAAAGAAATAGTATGTCACCTTGGGAGAGCGGAGAAGGTCAGTGGTAAGGCACTGGGCTCTAATTCTCCTGGTTCCGGGTTCAAACTGGCTATGACAGATAATTATTTATTCTGCTATTAGGCGTGGATCGACGGGTCGGGAGACCCTCATGGGGCTCACCCAGCCTCTATCAGTGAGTACCCTTAATTGGAGGGAAAAACCTAGCAGTTGAGCGTGATCTCGGCCAAATCTCTGGACAAAGGTTGGTCAAGAAATAGTACGGTCCTTACCAAGTACTGAACCCGAGACCCTTTATGGGCACTCACTTTTACAAGGATTGCTTGGAATTGTAGAGTTAAGAGAAAGGTTACGTAGATTTAAATCGAAAAAAAATTGAATTTAACAATTTTTTATTTCCATTTTAGACTGGATCACACTATTTTCATCGTATCTGAAAATTACCACAATTTAAGGTTTAGAAAAATTAAATAAGGCGCTATATAGAAAGAGTTTTAATATTGTTCCAAGAAAAAATCTCCATTTTTCCTAAAATATCAAATTAACTTTTTCTTCCACTTACAATTAGCTCTTCAATTAAGTTTAATGTAATATGATAATATTCTGTTGGAGTTTATTAAAAATCTTGATAGGTCAGGATCAAATGAAATATAAGCTATAATATATACAACAAGGAAATTATGATTTTTGTTTTTAATTTTTTTTTATTATAATCGAAATTTGTTTCTATTATTCAGCGTCTATTATTATTTACTGTAAAATACACTGAAGATATTCCTAATTAATTATTTGGTGACTAGAACTATTTCTATTGTATATTCAGAACTATTGTATATTCAGGATGCTCACTTTTCTATACCTTCTGTGTATATAACGCAACCTTGTATATAAATCGAGACACTTTAGTGTTATTTTATTTGCTCTAAAAATCAAGTGTTAAGTTTTTAATTTTTATTATTTCTTGAGAATTTTATAAGTGTTCGAGAACCAAGGTTAAAAAAAAAAAAAGATTTAATAACATTCTATCATAAATAATTTTGAAAGGAATAAGAAAAAATAACAATTTTCTTTTTTAGTTTAAATAGAAATTCAAAAATGTATTAAAAAAAAATAGAGAATTTTCCAAAATTTAATATCTTTTTTCTATTAATCTCGCGTTGTGTTCCATCTGAGTTAATACCCCCTCTCTGTTATAAATCTAGCTCCTTTTGGTTTTCCTATTGGCTAAATGAAGGGCTATAAGGAATGAAATATGGAAGCATCCAATGGCTGAACAAACGAGCACAATGCCGCTAGCTCTTTCAATATGTTGGCGGGTGCCATGCCAAATCTAAACTCATTTGGCACTAATAGCCTTTGTGAAAATGTCTAATTGGCCGAGTCGAGGTATCGAGTTGTAATGAGGTCGATATAATCTAGTGTGTGGTGCGCCAGCAAATCGATTGTAACCGACTGAGGCCGAACATGGGCGGAAATTCACGATCCCCGGCCACCGCCCTAAACTGACGGCACCGGACTAAAATCGAATTTCAGAATAGTCTTTCGGTCGATTACTATCGATTATTTTTTTTCCTTAGTAGTGGTTAAAACTAGTATAAATTAGTTTTTATTTACCTCTTAATATATTCCCTTGACTTATAAACCTACCTACGTATTTCAAGGCGTTTATTATGTTTGTTTTTTTCAAATTCTGATAGTTTCTTTTAAATTTTTTCGGGTTTGTTCTTTTTGGTTTCCTACAGCATCTTTATATCGTTTTTTTGGCATAAGAGTGCCATTATAAGAAAAAGTGGTATTTTTCAATCACTATCCTCAACGTTTATCACTATCCCTTAACTCACTGATAGAACATCAAGCCGAATATTTTCTTACTCATACTACTTACTTTTTCGTTAAAAAAAAATGTAATCTCCATTTTTTTTTATCATGTATCCCTTTTAGGACAAAACTATTGAACATTGAAAATTATATTTATTTTTATTTTTATTTTATTTTTATTTATATTTATTTTATTATTTATTTATTTATTTTTTTTGGTACCTAAAATTTAGTCCTGGTGTTTTTTTATGAAAAACAAATTTTTACTAGAAATAATAGGCTGGTCCAACATATGTACCAGTGCCTGTTTGGAGTAGAGTTGTCTTGCGAGTTCACTGGTACATATAGTATACTAAAGCGATGCAGATGAGTTTTAAATTCCTCATTTCTTGTTTTTGATAGTAAATAAACTTTTCAAATTTTTAAAAATATTTTTATTTATAACTTCACTTATGTTTTGAACATCATTGATTGAACTTGATTGCCAGTAAAATATATGCTCAAATTAATTGAAAATTAGCTCCGCATTAAAATTAAAATTATTTATAAAATTAAAATAATGATATAATTAAAATCCAACTGAAGTTTAAATTAAATTAAATTAAAATTAAGTTAAGGACGATTCTGCTCCTAAAAAATCATCCACTTCTGGATCTCCTACTGAGTGAATTTCCTCTAAATCTTCCAGATTTTAAAAATTGCAATTTTTTTTTCGTCCTAAAACAAGAACGATACTATTTATTAAATTTATGACAAATAATAATAGGTAAATATTGCAAAATGACTTACTTCCAAATTTTCATAATATTTCTGGTATAAATACTTTTTCAATTATTAATTAATTAATAATAATTAATTAAATTAATTTAATTAATACTTTCTCTGTAGAGGAAAAAAAAATATTAATGTACTTCAGAATAACCAAAAAAATTAAATTACTAAAATAGAAAAAATACCAAGATTCACTCAACTTGTTTCCACAAAATGGTGTCGTATTTCGTAGATAATATTGAAATATTATCCTGCCGACAAATTTGATGAGAATAAATGGCTTAGAATAATATTTATCCATTTTTTTTTAATAAAGTAAAAGAATAAAAATTATTTTATACTTACCAGTTTTACTTTTGTAAGTGCAACAATATAGAAAATCGTAGTTTGAGGACGAACGCAAGACGTTTACTGATACATGCGTTGTACCGGTTTCTCTACCAGTTATTTGGTAATATTTATAATACTTCTAACGTATAATATTAATCAATTATTAATTGAGATTATAAAATTAATTAAGAATGTTAATGAGTTACTCTCACATCAAAATTAGAAGGATTTCATTATGATTGACTAATAAACATATGATAGCAAGACTGAAAGTAATTTTTTATTGAGGCAAATATTGAAACTAAAAATTTTACATTTTTTCTCAATACAATTTATTCGTCAATGGAAGCTTCTCAAGCAAAAAACATAACGAAAAACGAAAATTTTCCTTTTCTATCACTCTTCTTCCAAATGATATGTTGGATGCTGCAATTTTTTCTTCAAAAATTTCCTCAAGGCAAAATAACGCTTACAAACAAACAGTTCATCCTATAAAATTACTCTATGTTCAAACTTTTGCTAAGTTTTGTAATTTTCGTTGCTTTATTATTACGTTTAAGTTTTTCTTCATTCGAACTTATCTCTCTCTCTCTTAGTTAACATAATATTTTAACATCAAGTTTTTATCTTTTTCTTTCTTAAAGTATTTTATTACCATAAAAAAAAATTATAGTTTGTTGGAATCTCAGTTCTACTAAAATGAGAAAGCCTGAGTTTTTTTATATGATTGCTTTCTTTGAAAAAAGAAATGTCTGAAACTTGTATTATTGTAATCTGTCATATATTAATTATCCTTTGGCTATAGTTAATAAGAATTGTTCTGCTATAGCCTGGAGGGTGGATTTTACTTATTTTTTGAAATTCTATATAACGCTGTTTCATAATAATTTATGACATATTTATATACGATGTTTTGCTCATATAAAGTATTACAGAGATAATTCCAACAGTAATTCATTTGGATTTAATTTTTTAGCTAAACAAAAATTTAAAGACTAGTTCGCTTATTAATTTAAACAATGTTAAAAATTATTAGACTAAACATCAATTATTTTTTAATGTTTATATTTTCCTTTAATATGCTCCGATAAACCAATGTTTTTTGACATGTCGATATCATTTTTTGATCACATTTTTTTGCACAGACAATGATTATTTTGATAATGCAATAGTTGCTTATATGAAATGTATGGAAACTTCTTTCTTTCTAACAAATTCAAGAAAATCTATATCGGATACTCTGAAGACGAGATACAGAAAGGTACCTTCAAAGCGAAAGGTAATTTTGTGGCCTTAAAAATTTTCAGATCTATGGGAACTGAATTTTTTCTATATGGTTTTTTTAACATTCAGGTTTTTTGGTGTGTTTAACCAAAATTTATCATCATTTTTTATATAAAAACATCTGCGAGGCTAGCTTTTCATTAATTTAAATATTTTTTTTTTAATTTATTTGACCAAAAATCAATTATTTTTTAATTTTCTTCTTTAATATAGATACTCTAAAAAAACAAATGCTTTGCTGAAAAAACTATGTCGATAACACTTTTCAAACACGAGTTATAAAATAAATCAGTTTCAGCTTTTTCTATTTTTTTTTTATTAACTTCTAGGACCGTTGGAGGTAATGATTGCACACGTGTCGACTTTTTCAGAATCATTTAAAACATTTTGATCAAGATCGGACTCGGACACACCGTAGACTCCCCATGATTGGGCCTGAAAAAGGTTGGGGCGAAATGACCGATCGATATGTTAAAATGAAAAAGAATAAATCATTTAATTAAAAACGTCAGACCAAGGTTTTAAGGCAAGGTGTGGTCAAACGACCCGTACTGCGTTTTATGATGCAGCTCTTGCCAAATTAAAAATAATTGCAGTGCAAAAGTAATTTTTTTTTATTTGAAAAAAAAATGCAATGTTTCGGTTGAACAGAGCTGAATTTGGCTTTGAAAACATGACATGCTCAATAGAGCTGTAGAGTATAAAGATGGAGGTCAAGAGCCTTTCTATATGGAATAAGTTCAAAGCGCCAAAGCCCTTTATAATTCCACTGAACTTTATTTATGCATTTGTAACAAAGCGTCGGAGCTTTACGATGTAACACCATTTCACCTTTTACTGCACATATTTCACTAAAAGTCTCTCCAGCAATTATGATGGAATAAAGTTAAATATATAAATAAAGTGCAGAAATGAACCACGTTTTCGTTTTGGAATTTTTTATTTTCAAAAATGTATAAAGATCTCTAAAATATTAGTCGGTTGGAGACAAGGCAGCTAAATATGTTGGATTTGTATGTTTGTATGCAACATATTTGTCAGTCAACTTTTAAAAAAAATACTAAATTATTTACAACTGGTTACCATTCTTCAAAGCGCTTGGACTCATTTTTAAATGACAAAATATTCCAATATAAAATCGATGCAAAATTTTCATCTCTCGAAATTATATATTCAAAGCCAAAATGTTTTTTCGAAAAAAGGGATAAAAACTTGGTAAAAGTTCCGCAGAACTACTGATGGGTGTGGCCTCTTGACAGGCTATGTTATTTGCACGGTCTGTCCATCTAATGCCAAGTCTGCTCCAAATAAGGTTAGTCTTCGATATCGGAATCCAAAATCCAATCACTCCAACCTTTTATTATTATTTAATATAGTTTATCCTATATAAGTAATTTATGATAACATTTTAGGTGTTTCTTATAATTATTTTGCGAAACTTATAGGTTATAAATGATTTATACCTGCTTTTAAAACTTTTATAATTTATGATAAAGCATTTATTTAATGTAAAATAAGATCTTCATTTATGGGTTCTAGTTGACGAATATATATAATTTCAGTCCCCTTACCGATCTTAATAAATTATTAAAGTTAAATGCTGACAAATTAAGAGGAATAAAATGAAAGTTAATTAAAATATATTTACGAATACTAAAATAATTAAAACAAAAAAGATAACCCACTATAAATATAACTATGCTGAGTTATATAAAACATATACATTCTATAACAACACGAATCATAAACCGTAACCTCCTGATTTCAATAAAATATCTTATAAAATTATAAAACAAAATTGCAAGAGGCAAATAAAGTATAAACCCGTAAATAATAACCAACTGAAATTAATCCAGGCTGATATCTTCGCCCAAAGATTAAAAAAATGGTGGAATCAATGATCTTTCCAAAGAAAGGTAAAAGATAAATATATAATAACAAAGAAAATGATCGTCAATGGCCGCCTTAACAGATTCAGCTTCCAATGTACAGACCGTGCCAAAAATATTATTGGCCGACCTGTCAACAGGCCACGCTAACCAGCAGCTCTGCGGAACTTTTACCAAAAACGTTATAGGGCGTTGGGAGAATTGCACTGAAGCTACAATATTACGAATAAAGAATATCTGATATGGACAACACATGACTTCCTTGTACGTCTATTAAACTATAAATCGGTGGCTCAAAAACTGATCCTGAATTTGGTTACTAGTTTCCGAAGATCGCAGTATCTCAAAAACGACACTCGGCGTCGCGACATTCATCTATTGACACACACAAATAGGAAGGAAAACCAGTATTTTACACTCAATTTTAACACTTAAAACAAGTAATAAAAATGTTTAATTGGATTGGAAACCAAATTGCGTTTGTAACCTTTATTACCGAAACATATGATTTATGTATTTAATTTAAATATAATTTTTGATGTAAGCTTATTATGACATTTCATATGTTTCAATCCAATTCAAGTTAATAATGCTCAACAGTTTAGTATTATAAATATTAGGTGCTGCTAACATTAAAATATAGCGCGAGACTAAACGCCTGATTCTATTATTCAATATCCCAAGTTCATATCTTTGCTGACAATGTCCCTGGATCGGCAGTATGTAATCTCGTAAAAACAATCTTTTACATTCATTTTGGCATCGTTCCAAATTTTCCATTTTACCATATAATTCAGGACCTCAGTTTTCCACCACCTATTCATGAAAATACATCTTTCTGCAGGATTTAAAGTTAATCCCTTATCGGTTGACTCAATAAGACGGGTTGCCGCCAAAAGTCAGCATTAGATAATATTAGTATCTATTTTCAAAATTCCTGTTTGCTTCCAAAAAATCATTAAAAATGGAAACTGTACATCTCAATTCATTAATTGTCCTTAATTATGGAAGACTTATTAATTGATTCTCTTGTGCAAATCAAACCTGTTTCAGATAGAAAATTTGGTGCGGTACGCGCATCACGCAACTTTCTCTTACCGTTCTATAATAATTATATTTTTAATGTAATTTTAAAGAGTTCACATAAACAATAGTTATCGGCAGCATTCACATCTTCTCCCACGAAAGTACAGTAAAACAATTTTTAAACGACAATTCTGTACACTACCTATATATCATATTTTATGTTAGTCAAGTTGAAAATACATTTTAAAAGTTTCGGTTTAGTTTCTATGGAAACATTTTGTTTCCATTAATTAATGTTAAAGTTAAAATTAATAAATTAATTTCTGCTTTTATATTCTTAACTTACATTATTATAGACCGTATTGTTGACAACAGATTGGCGGATTTGTGGGAGGAGGTTCGGTCGCATCAGTCTCCTTTCGGATGCGCTCGGTTATCCATCTAGGGTTTTATAGTCCTCATAAGATGCTCTGTATTTTTGTTGATTCCGGTCCGTTTTCGATCATTTCTTTTTGTATTTTAGAGATTTTAATCACATTTCATATGATTTCATACATTATTTACCATAAAATACTTACGTTTTGAAGTATGCACAAAAAAAAATTTCTTTTCGCTATAACTTCCCTGCATTTCTTCGGTGATGTACTACATATTTGAAAACGCCTTTATTAAGAATAATTTAGGCAAGTTTCATCAAAATCGTTAGAGCCGTTATCGAGAAAATTGTAAAATTGATTATATAAAATGGCACTTCCGTTAAGTCGATTTTGACGAAAAAGTTGCTGTAACATCACAGCCTACCTTAAATATATAATTTCAGTATCGTACAAAGTTTCGTTTTTGAGCTAGGCTGTGCACAGACTCACAGACCATTTTGCGAGACTTGGTTATTTGGACACAGGGAACCTTAAAACGTGTATTTCAGTTGAAAACTCGAATTCGAAAATGTTCACGATCTCAATACTTTTACATACTATATACTTCGTATATAGGTAAGGGAAAGGAAAAACAAAATTCTATTTTGCGTTAAAATGTGGTTTTAATCCTACATCCTTGTCGGACATTGACAGAATGTAAATCGGCTGTTTTTCTATATGTATATATTTTTGGAATAATTCGATTTTACTTTCCCTATCCTATTTCCAATTAAACCGAAATAACATTCTGGATTGGAACGGAAAGGATGAAGGAATTTTCGGACCAATGATCGAAATTTTCCCCTAAGGAAACTCGTGGAAGTTACATTATGACATCATTACATCGCCGATAATTAGAACCTCTTCCAGAGTTGTTTTTGGAAAGGGTTGTTGCCATTCGCTCTATATACGATATAATATCTTGAATAAAAAGTATTTTTGAGCACCATTCGGAGAACTCTAACGGATCACAACTCATAAAATTTATAAATGAAGTATTTATTAGTTCAAATATTATATGGGCATTAACATACTCCGGGGATTAAATCAAATTAGTAAAATATTCGTTATTGTTAGTAATTACTTAAGCTAGCTATACTTAATTATGGGTTATCATGCCATAAAATAATGTGTTAAATATATACACACATATAAATATTTATGTATAAACTGTTTATATTTTTAAATATGTACTTATCATATTTCCAATAATAACAAAAAAAAAAATTATCTGTAGTGGCTAAATCAAACACAGAAGTATAATGAATACATACATTTTCGTTAATAACTAAAATCCATTAATATATTTTATTTTGGGTATTCTCTAATTATTCTGATGCATTTGATAATTGTTTCAGTGCATATCTCTACCAAAGCAACCAATAACATGTTTAATAATGTTACTTTCTTTTTGTATAATCCGTTAATGAAAATTTGTTAATATATTTTATTGATACATAATGTTAGTATTTATTTATTAACGTCCAACTCATTTTTTACATTTAAATTTTTCTTCTCCCGTTAAGAAGAGACTGTGTCAAAGCAAGTAGGCTGAGATGGTGAGGAAATCGAGCATAGGAAAATGCTTGAGGTGCACTTTAGTGAGAATTGAAAAAGGAAAAACCAAATAGCTGATGCAAGTAGAGAAATAAACCAACGAATGATGAAGTTGTGAGATGTGAGGGCGGCCAGCTGCCAACAATTGTTGTCAGGAGGCCTAGGACCGCGCCCACCTGTAGCTCCGAGGAATTAGTCTACAAAGTTCATTACGCTATATCTCATCTAATACTGGTCCGATTTAAATGACTTTTTTTTATTTTGAAGGAAATTTAAAAACCTTTCGATTGATCATAATAAAAAATAAATAAAATACGGACTGATATTTTTATTCGATATTTGGATTCTTATGTGTCTTGAAACGTAAAACCTAAAATTTTGAGGAGGGGAGTTAAATTTTTTTTTCTTGGTCGATTTCAAAGATTGCAAAGGCGGACGGTGGACGGACGGATTTTTTTATTTTATTCGATTTTTGGCTTCTAATTATCTTTAAACGTAAAATCTCAAATTTTGAAGTGCTTAAATTGTTTTGTTTTTTTCTTGGTCGACTACAAATGTTCATTGTTGAAAATAATAAACCGAAAATAATAATTTCACAACGCTCAATAGGGGTTGGATCCATTATGATAAAAAATGCTTGAAAGTTTATTATACACTGTAAGTATAATATATCTGTGGAAGGAATAAGGGGCATTCGTAATAAGGAAAAATGTGGCCAATTATATTTAGAAGGCAAAACATCTTATGCTCCAGCAGTGGAATAGAAATCTTCACCGAAATATATTCTAAGTCTTTTTCCATTACGTCTTTCGAGATTTAATTAGTTTTCAGACTTTCTATATTTTATGTCGAAGAACAAATCTTTTAAACATTTATGAAGATTCCACGTGTAGAAGCTAATTTATAGCTTAATTTATAATTTTTTAAAAATTCACCAAGTTTACAGATATTTTATATTATATTTTATATTCAGTTTTTCCTAGAACAAGCTGTTACATTTTATTCACGTTGCTAGTAATTTATCCTCTCAAGTGTTCCCTTCTCTAAATTTAAGAGTACTTTGTCTTGTTACCTCTGAAAGATGTTGATTTGCTTATAGTTTAGTTGAAAAGCTTTTGAAGCTCTTAGTTATCTTATAAACATGACCTGCTTTTTTGAACACTGTGCTTGAAATTTAACTCGTTCATTTTCATAACTAAGAAAGCCGATAAAAATAAAATAAAATAACAACTATTTAATATCAAGCAATATAATCATATGGTAGGTTTGTATCATAGTAAGACTTATTTATTTTGTGCCAACGTTTCGGACTAAGTTTTAGGCCATCATCAGGGCTAAAAGAAAAAAATAACAACATTGATAACGACAAAGACAGTACCAGTGAAACATACAGTAACAGTAAAATATGATAAAAACAGAAATTACAAGCAAGATAAAAATATATGAAGTATAAATAGAAAAATATGACACTATATATTGTAAAAAATGAAAAAGTAAAGTTAATTGAAAAGAATGAAGGAAAGATTATGAATTACATGAAACATGATATGACAAAATATATGAACACTATTAATTGAAGTATAAAGATTTGGAAGTATATAAAGCATATCAAGATAATTATGATATAGTAAGTTTTGTAAAGGATTACATTGCAGTTAAAATTGTTAAAAAATGACTAATGAAAATAGTAACAATATAAAAGTTAATCTAAATTAAAATAATGTGTTATTTACACAGGATATAGTAAAATATATGAAACCTGTTAATTAAAAAGACAACTAGTATGGAGGATTTTGGAATATGTAAAGCATATAGTGATAGTTATGAAGTGAAAAGTTATGTAAAAGATGACAATGATGTTAAAAAAGTTGACATGTTTATAATTAAAATAATTATAAAATGAAGGAGTAAGTTAAGTAAGGAGTAAGGTTTATTATTTTTTTTTAAAGTGAAGTTTATTTTTACTGTTACTGGTACTGCCTCTGTCGTTTTCAATGGTGTTATTTTATTTTTGTTTTTAACCCTAATGATGGCCTAAAACTTAGGCCGAAACATTGGCACAAAATAAATAAGTCTTACTTACTAATGTGTTAATCTTTGACCGCACCTCCTACCCTCCCCCCCTCCCGACAAACTTCTAACTTAAGTATATCTACGGTCGGCCAAACCCACTCCAATCCAATCTTATAGGGTTATATTTTCTCTTGTTTTATTCTTTTTTAGGATTTTGAATTATTTTTCATTTTTAATTCATTTTAACCCTGACATTGCAAATAAATCCGCCAAGATTATTTTGGCGTACAGATTATATATACGTACATATTATACATTGACGTACTTATTATGTAGTCAGGACAGAAGGGTTTCTTGTTAGTGGAGGTTTTAAAAGTTAAACTTTTTGTAATAAAAATTATTTATTTAATTTGATACCTCTAATATATATATTATAATATATATATATATATTTCCAAGATTTGATTTTAGTTACTTTTTACTTGTGTAAAGGCATTTTAGGTTATTTCTTGAAGATTCTTGAATTGTAGGTCTTACCAATGACCAGTTACTAATAACAATTCCTGTAATTGTAATTTGTGTCGTCATCAAAAATATGTTTGATGGAAAGTTATTTCATTCAAAATAATTCGTTTTTTTCTATCTTCTTCAAAAAATAACCGGAATAACCTATAACAGGTTTTTTGGTTTGCTTTCTTTTACAAAAACCGACATCCCTAATGAAATTACAACAAATTAATGGTTCGACAGATTATAAATACTCTATTATCTAAGTCAATAGGGAGCGCATTGTCGTCGGTAGATGGTATATTCGTCAAACGGTTGCTTCAAAACTTTTACAATGCTCTCGTCAGAACATGATAAAGCTATTCAATTCTGACAACCCGAGTGCCCAATATGTACTCGCTTGTTTTGTATCAGCTTACATTAAAAAATTGTGTGATAAATCATTTCTTTTTGTTAATTCACCTTTGATAATATTTTTCGGATAGTTATATATTTTTTATTTTATTATTTAATTCTATTTCAAAAAGGAGGAGTTCTGTAAACGCAGAAGCTACGTAATTTATATAAAATGTGTATATGTTTATACTTTTTAGAGTATACTATTTGGTACGTGCGAATGATTCGCACGGTATTCTGACCAGTAATAAAATCATACAGTACTTTCTTGTGATTAGAAACGTTGATTTAATTAGGTTGCAATCTGTTTGCGCCAATGAATGTTTACTTTACCGCTTGATATGCGCTGAGAAAGTGGGAGTTGCGGAGTTGAAACTTAAATGAGTAAAAAGTAATCGTGCTAATTTATCGTGGTCAATGTATTGATCGAACCGTAATAGAATGTGGAAAGAAAATATACGCATCCAAGTCTTAAAGTTCGTTTAGGGAAAGTGCCTTGTAACGTTTTAATTGTATAAGTCGAATATGAAAAACAAACTTTAAGTTTGTTTAGTTTTCTTCATTACTGGTGAAAGTAATCTTCAGAACAATGCTTCATCATTGGATCTGATGAAGTATTAAGCAAGATAACACCGACAAAAACATATTAATAATACAGGGTGTATAAGAACCAGGAAACTTCGGGAGATTTTCCCCACGGGAAAGCAGGAAATTTAAGTTTTTTGTTATTTCAGGTAAGCCACATTTTTGGCTGAACAAGAAGCGATCACTCAAAAACTGTTAAAAATAATTAAGTTCCCATTGCACCATCGTAAAGTAGACCAAATTCCCTAAAATAAATACAGGTTGGCTTGAATATATCCATTCTATGGGAGCTTTTGGGGGGGACTGTTAGCGAAAAGTTGTATTCAATTGTTAAAATGGCACTTCACTTGCGAATTTTTTCTCAGTCTCCTCCTGGGCCACAGATATCTCTCTTTCAGAAAAACTTCTCGTTGTTTATTTATGTCGGTCTAGAATTGGCACCTGAAATGCCTAAAAGTGTGGAGTGAAATTCTGGTTTCCCCGGTCCAATTACGATTTTTTTTTTTTTTTTTTTTGTAAGAAATTTAATTAACTCAATTGATTGGACATATTCAACCAAAAATGTATACTTTTCGAGTTATGTGCCAATGAAATATTTTTTTCATAACTTTTTTCCATCCATTTTCTCTAGGATGTACTACATATATGAATAGTTAAAGGGTTGTAAGGAGAAGACTTTAGGCAAGTTTTATTGAAATCATATCAGCTGTTTTTGCGCTACAGTCTATGGAAAAGCAGGTTTTTTGGCTATTGCTCACGGGTTTGATTATTTTTCGTGATTAGTGGCGAAGTTAATCTCCAAATTATGGCTTTGATCATTGGTTTTGATGAAGTATTAAGGCAACAATAAAAAAAAACACCTTTGAGAAATAGTATATAACGATTTTTTAAAAAATCAGAGATTACGAACATATTTAGACCTCCGTTGTATCCGAATCGGCTGTATTGCAATCGATATTTCTAGCTCCAATAAAATTCAAATTCTAGTAGTGAAAGGTATTTCTCTTTTATAATATAATTAAGTAAAGGAATCTATGAATAAAAGGATGTGAAATGAATTATAAAATGATTATATAAAAGAGTATGAATAAGCAATATCGATCTTTAATAGTGTTCTCCTAATTATCTGTTAAAAGCTCTGTTTCATCAGTTATTGAAAATTTTATCCTTGGATTTAGGTATTATATATAATTTATGGCGTATACGAAGGATATGGAATTTCTAAGAGTAAGGATGGAAAAAAGGAAAGAACGCTAAAAAGAATGAGATTTATGTGAAGGGATACAGAGGTCAAAGAGGAAAAAGGCTGGTGAGGAGGGTGCGATCTCGGGTTCGGGTTTGAGAGGATGAGAGATTTACGGTTCTGGGTTCCAATAGCTTATGGAGAGGGAATGGAGATTAGTGATTATAAACATTATTTATTAGTTTTATAATAATTTTTTATATATTCTAAATTAAAAATTACAAATGTAATTAAAATAATGATAAGGGGATAATACTGTTAATTATTATTCATTGTTTGGGGGGAAACTTCGGTATAGTTGATATGACTACTGAGTACTTTATGATATATTTTGGATTTTGGAGGACTTTTTAGGGGAACAGAAGGAATTTAATGGTCCCGTTAAATCAATATCCGATAGGACTGATGTAATGACCATTCATCCTACATCTTAATCAAGGAATGCTGAGTGATGATTTATCCTGATCTGTTGTTTGGTTTAGGATTGATTTATGTTCGAGCTGCAACATGCGATAAGAGCGAAGAATACCTCCCAATTTATTGCCGTATTTATATTGTAGCGAAGCATTGAGCAACGAACGACTAGTCATCGACAAAGGATAGGAGCCTCGATATGGTCTCACCTATTTTCTCAGCTTCTATCAAGTATGGATGTTGACTTTTTAATAAGTAAAACTTTTATCAGGCCTCTCATTGTGGGGCTAAAAAATATAAAATGGGTCTAGTAAGGCTATCACGCCATTTTTCTGTCGTATGTTATCTTTACATATAACTTTATTAAGATATTTATAAAGATGGTGAAATTTTCAGAATATATACCATTTTGTGTTAATAGTGTGGGCTATATTCACCCACTTTTAATATACCTCCAGCTAAATAATATTTTGTATCACTTGATGATATATGCATTTCTTATTTATCGGAATCACTCATTACAAAGCCACAGTTTTTACTCGGAATTCACTATTTACTATTTTAAATTCTCAATGTCTCACCGCTAACGAAGTTCTGACATAAACGTCACGTTTAAGCAGAATTCAAGCTTCTCTTTAATCACTTCTCTCATTGCCGCTCTCTTCTCGACGAACATTGAGGAAGGATATATAAGCGCTTTGTTTAAGTACACATCTGTGATGATTGAACAGCTATATTGTACTGAAAGGAAACGGTTTTCAACCTGGTGCTTTTTGATCGTTTCCAGAATGTCCATGACTCTTCAAATATGTCAACAAATACATTGCGGGGTCTAAGAACCTTAGTAACAAAAATATATTCTACATGAAAACCAGAAACGCTTCTCTAATGCTAGAAAAAAACTATGCGTGCGCTGAAAAGTGGTTTACTTGATAATCCTAAATTATGAGAGATCAATGGAACTGTAAGTACCATACCTTTATATTTTATTATATACGCTAAGTCCTTCACTTACGGGCATATTTAGTATTTTTTATTAATGACATTAAGATAAGAATAAATATAGTTTATATAAGATAGTTCGTGGGTTGCTCTGAAAAAAAAAAAATTGATTACAAATTTATCGTCACCATTTTTGGCCAACACGATTTATTAATATCCCTAATAATAAATAATATATAATATTTGGTTAATAATGATAAACTATTATTATTTAATACTTTATTTCCAAGAATCATATACATTCTTAACACTTCTTTTATTTGTTACAACATCAACGTTTCGGACATCCTTCGATCTTCAAGAACAACATTCCATGATAAATTATTAAAAAATATAAGTTTAATCATTATAAATATTAATCTACTTTGTAATACAATCTTATTAGGCTTCAAAACTAAATTATAATTATCATAATAAGGCATATATGTATCATATAGGTTTTAAAAATATTGTATTGTATAGTAGATTAATGTTAATAATAATTAAACTTATTTTTAGTACAACTCATCATGTAGTGTTGAACTTGAAAACGGATTTATGCTCGAAATAAAGGATGAATTGTTGAAGGTATAAATGATTCTTGGAAATAAAATATTATAGTATAAACCTTATATCCTTAAACAATTCACTGATGCTATTAAAAATAATAAATAAATAAATAGGTAATTATTACTGTGATAATTAAGCAGTCTCAAATAATCAAGAGAATGTATCTTATAAGAGACAGGTGAAGATATATTTCATGATATATTCGAACTGTAAGAGATTCCTTCGGAAGGGCGGGAGAGAAAGGAATGTTGAAAGGACGGTGAGATTTATGTGCTGCGAAGGGTACAGAGGTGGAATTGTCGAGTCCCTACCCTGAGTTCCGGCGCGGAGTTGAAAGGCGGAGTTTTCAATGCGTCCAAAATGAATTACAACTGTCAGTTAATGTTGAGGTAATGATTTAAAAAATATATAAAAAATAAAGCCGGTTAATAAGATCCGTAAGCTCCTCAGGTTTACATCAGATTTTTCTTCCCTATGTTGACCTAATTAATGGATTAGGGACTCTTAGTACGCCTTTTTGTTCATTTTCTTAACAGCAAATGAGTAAAAAAAAAAAAAATCTAATAGGAGTATACAATAAAATTCAAAACGTCATGTTTCTGCCGTTTCTCAAAATTTCGCTCGACCTTTGAAGAAATTTATCCTAAAAACCAATGATTTGAAATGATGAGAAAAAAAACTAATAAAAAAATACATCAATTGTACGCCATTGTACTCTCTACAAATTTCATGTTTTTTTAAATACTGGACTGAAAAACTATAATAAAAAGCAATGATATTTTTGAAAAAAGAGAAAAAAATTTTGGAAAGGTGGATTTATTCTGGAAAAAAAAAATCGGAATTGGTATTGAACAGTCTTTTTATCTCATTAATTTAGAATTAGCTTAATATTGGCCACAGATCTATTTATTGTAAAATTGGGCTGGTAGAGAAATGAATATTGGTCGACTGTATGGAAATTTTGAAAATAAATGAACATATAAATCTTTAAATAATATTAAAAAAATTAGAGTAATTTAAAAAAAAAAATGGGCAAAAATCTTGTTCATTGGTTAATTCTTTCTCAATTTTTTTGATATGGATTATAATATTGGATGTAACTATTGATCATTTTGATAGGAGATTTGTAGACTAACTTGAATTTTTTTGTTCCAAGATAAAATAAAATAATTTACTGGCCAGCTCGCTAACCTCCCACTCCGCCCATCTGATTAGGTGTTGTTGCGCTCTTCTACTCATCCACATTGCTTTAACCGTAAAGAAATAAAATAATTGAATGAGATATATTGTCCTGGGTAGGGTACCCTAAAATAATTGAACTGCACTCATTAAAAGCAGATGGTTGACTCAGCCTGTTGGTTTTCAATATGGTGTTCTATTAAGTGGCGTTGCTGGCTAAATTAATTGATTATTTTATTTTGAACATTGATTTAGGAGATGATCCTTGAACAACAGTTTTTATTAATTCAATTTTTTTGTATATTTATTAATTCAAATTTTATTGTAATACGTTGCTTCTATATTTATTGATTTGAACAGTATTTTGCTAGCACTTTCGATAAATGCTTTACTGCAAGAAAAGCAATTTCATTTTATCAGGACTTAAACTTGCGTTTGCGTTTTTTTTTTCTTGTAAACACTTTGCTTTATATTTTTTCCAATTAAAATAATCTTTATATCAAACCTCGTGAAGGAATGACCTGGTCTTTGATCAAAGATAAAGTCATAATAAAAAAGTGAAAAGCCTTTTAAATAGAAAAAGGCGCACCACTAGAACTTATTCGGAACTAATTGAGAACAGCTCTAAATAGGTATTGGTACTTACAATGAAGTTCCGCTCAAGTGCCCTGTTAGAGAGTCCTGTGACAGGAATATCGACTTTCACTTTTATTCCTCAATTCTCCATTTATACCTTTTCGTTTAATTTTATTGGAAAAGCTCTCATTAAAAAGAAAAAAAAATGTTAAAACTGTAAAGCTGTAATTGAGCAATCCTATTAGGAAAACTTTTACCTCAAAGAATCTTTTATTTCATATTTATTATTTAATTTAAGTTTCTTCCTGTCCCCAAAAAGCGTAGGTCCTGTTTACATTCGTGCTTCTTCAACTTGTTGACTAAGTAATGATTCTTTTTTTTAAATAAATAATTGTTTAATTATGGTAATCCCGTCCTATGGGGATATTACCAATATCAATTGGTTTTAAAGTTGTAACACTGGTATGAGTGATAGTGGATGAAAATGGTAAGATAAAACTAAAGAATAGCTTGAATAAATCTTTGAATAAATTAAAAAAAGAGCTATAATTAATTAAATTACATTGAGAAAGAAAAAGGAGGTCTATGTGAAATCGGGCACGATATGGTTAGTGCTATTAGTAAATTTTGCTTAAGGCATATTGCCTAGTGAAAATTTAAAATAAATAAAATCTTGAATTTATTAATATTTACAAAGGTGGATGGAATAGATTTGTACATGTTGGTTTTCTATTGAAGTTCTTGATTTATGAATTTTAAATTAGGTAGATCTTACTTGTGGTTTTCATCTCATCTTGGTCCTCTCCATTCTCTCTCCACTCACACAGCATGGCTTTCAATCATTCTTAGTTAAATTATTATAAAACACAAAAAATATATAACAAGTTCTGAGCGAAGAATTGTAATGGACAGAAATGGTTAATGCTCATCCATGTACCCTCCCAGT
This sequence comes from Rhaphigaster nebulosa, assembly GCA_948150685.1. Lineage (NCBI taxonomy): Eukaryota > Metazoa > Arthropoda > Insecta > Hemiptera > Pentatomidae > Rhaphigaster > Rhaphigaster nebulosa. The sequence continues at coordinate 116,606,170 of OX411311.1, forward strand.
CACAGGACTTCACCAGTTCTCATGGCTGGCGCAGAAATAGAAGCAGAGTTTTCTGAGACTCTGCTTTTTATTGTTATTAAGTTAAACTTTATTTTAACGTTTTATATAAAAATAAATATAAATGCAGGCTGTTTTCATTTCACCAATTTTATTTATTTCGATGCAAATTTTCGGCCTATAAGCCATCCCCAGGCATCTCTGTAAAAGAGCCTTATTTAGTTTAATTTATCACACATCACAAAATTAAATATATTTAAATATTCTGATAAATAACCATATACATACTACAAAATACAATATCATATAAAAAATAGTATTTAAAATGCATATAATACTATATTTATGTCCAATCCAGACCAAGCCCAAATATACGTCGTCACTAAAAAATAAATAATTATAATAAAAACACAATTGAGGTTGGATCAAATTCATTACAGTTTAAAATGCAAAACTCTTATAGTTAATATCAATGAAACACTTACAACTTTAAAAATAAAATAAGAATAAGGGGGCCATCTCAGTCATCACAGCCATCACAGGTAAAACTCCAAAGAAGAAGGCAATACAATGTTATAACCAATTATGACAACTAAAATAATTTACTTACCAACAGCCTGTATTTATTTTTATATATATAAAAGCATTCACCGTAAATCAACAATAATTTGTTAAAGTGAGAAAAAATATAAAAAAATACACAAAAATATTGTTAGGTTAATATTAAAAGATTCTAGGAACAAACCCTTAAGTCTCTCAAATACCAGAAAATAACTAACAAGTCAACGTTTAGTCAATTCTTGCATCATCAGAATAGAAAAACAGAAGATAAGTTAAATGGAGACCAAATAAAGCACATCTCATGTGAACCGGCTAAAAAAGACACCAGATAGAGAAAGAACATCAATCCAACATATTTCTACACTTACTCAATACATACATTTTCTATGTTGAATTTTTCTCTATGAAATTATAGCAACTGAGAGTTCAGAGATTGAAGTTACAACTGAATTTTGATAAAAACAGATATTGAAAAATTGTATTTTTCCAAATTCATCAAACAAACTCGAATGTTATTATAATTCACTGACCTACTGAACCATATAAAACTAATTGGCTAGAATGGGGTAAATGTTCGCACTCATGAGCGTACTTTAACCACTATAAACTCTGGTTAATCGCTAATTCCAAACTAATAGCTCTTATTCTGTTCTAGTAGATTTTAATACCTACAACCTACAAAAAATTAAAATAAGAAGAAAGATCAAAAGCAAGAGCTTCAAATCTGTGCTCCTGACATCAACACATTGTAGCAGTAACAACTATGAAAAAACAGGAAGCTGTTGGAAAAACTAAAAGGAAATTGTTCCCTTCAAACCAAAAAGAAACTTTCAAGTTCAAGTTCTGGATTAGCTATAAATATGACTCAGCTCAACAGGAGCTCTTACCTTAATATGCCCGTCTCCGAATTATATCAGGATGATATGGGCTGTCCCTTGCTCCAGATAGGTAACTTTGCTGTCCTTAAGGTACAAAGGAAAACCATAGATTCTTTTCGTTTTTTTGTTTTGAAAATTAATTATTTTTATCATTATGGCTACGATGGAATCCTTTATAAATGGGTACCCAACACATACCATTCCAAGAGACTACTGAAGATAATTATACTGACAAAAAATAAAGAATTTAAACGGAAATTTAAATTTGAACGAACTCTGCGTACTTTAACATCGCATGGACTAAAAACTCGCATTGGAATGACTTACAATTAGTAAAATTGAAGTATCTATTTTGATAATTCTCCAATGGAAGTTGCTCTTGGACAGAATTTAGAGAAGATCGTAATGTATAAAATTCATGCAGAATATTGGGAAAATTTATAACCAATTGTTCTAAACATCAAAAAATAACAAAAGTGCGTACTTTTACTCCCACCTACCCTACGTATATCATATGTGTGTGTATGAATATATTTTGATATATTAAACGATTACTATATTTGCTCTATCAAAGGTAGTTGAGGAAGTAACACACTACTTATGTTGACTAGTTCAAGAAAAATATCGTTTTTTGGCATTTATACAATATCGACCTCCTAATTATTCATTGTTTTTCTATTATTAATTTAATGCCAATCGGCATTTTATGTTATTCCGGCAAGAAGTCACTCCTCGTGCCGAACTGAGAGTAACAAGGCAAGGTTAGATTAATGATTGCGCCTTCAGAAACCTGAATCCTCAATTAATCACTCTTTTTAAATGGATTATTTAGGTGGGGAAGGGGGAACAAGATTGAATGGGGAAATGAAAAAAAAAAGTATAAATAATTGAAGATATTCATTTTTTTTTTTTTAAATAAACGTTGATACCCCAATAAACGAAATAATTCATTGCAATATAGAACATCTCTTGAATGATTCAAAGCCTTACGACTTTATTTGATGACAGAGAGAAGTTGAGCAAACATATTTATATCCCCCATATTTAAAATATTAGTTTAGAAGGTTTTTTTTTTCTGTTTCTGATTGTGAAAAGTATACAAATAACACGGAAAAAAAATTTCACTCACCGTTAAGGTATAAAGAAAAAAAAAAAGAAAAAATTCAAAAGTCGAGAAACCTATTATTTAAATTTGACTTTTAATTATTTTTTTTAATAATATGAAATGAAGGAGTAAAAAAGGATTGATATTTAAGTAATCCTGAGTGGTCCTGTTCGAACCAAAATAATATGCAATAAAAATATATATGTGGCTCAGATTGTTTTATGCCCATCTATTTAGGTAAAATAATTCAAATTTCATCAATAATATTTATTTTCTTTTTCTGTTTTATTACATCTCTATTACTAATTTATCACACTACATATCATTATTACTTATTGAAAAAATAGTGGTATTTTAAAAGATTGTGATATTTTCCTATATTTTATCGTCCGAAAAAAACAAAACATTAAAAATATTTTTGTGTACGAAACCTTGCATTTTGTAGAAAAACAATTTTTCCTCTAGTTTCCAAAAATATGAGATGTATTGTATATTGACGTGGATGTAGAAGGTTGAACGTTAAATATTTCCCAGTGGAACCAGCATAGAGATTTACTAAAGTGGCCCTATATATATATATATATATATATATATATATATATATATATATATATATATATATATATATATATATATATATATATATATATATATATATAGAGAGAGAGAGAGAGAGAGAGAGAGATAGAGAGAGAGAGAGAGAGAGAAAACAAACTTTAAAAAAAATACATGTAACATAATTAAATTATTGAATGGCACACATATTGAATGATGAGGAAACTAAAAACACAAGGGATTGTCATATTTCATATCCATGTAAAGATTTTAAGTTGAATCATATCCTGTGTATAAAGTGAAGGTACCAACTTTATATTTATTTATTATGCATAAATAATATATATTAAAAGATAAATTTAAATGTTTGTATTCCACAAATTCTGTTTCTTGAAGATTAGTTAAATGGTTAGTTACTGACATGAATAACTTGTTGTTTTTCAGTTTAAATCCCTTAACAATAAAAAAATCTCTAAATATTCTCCGTTAAGGTAGACTCCCTCGTACTGCCCGCATTAGCGGTTGGTAGCCCTTACCAACCGTTACCACTAACTGTTACTGCTGGTATATTTCGTTAAAAGTGCTCACCGTAGCGGCCAATTCCCCTCGCACTTTACACCCTAATTTAAAATATTGGTAAATAAAAATATTAGGCTTGAATTTAATGGTTTTCATTTATATCGCTAGGAGAGAAATACATGCTGTGGCGGAATCATTTAATCATTTAGCCTCGTTAAAAAATTAGGCTAGATTCTGTATGTATAAAATTTGAATCATTCTATATCAATAAACTAATCTTTAGCTCCCAGCTTCTACATAGTGATGGCTTCTTGTAGTATTATAAATCTACAATAAAAGAATTGAAGGTGTTTCTCTGATTTTAAATTTATTACTACGGATAGTAATGGGCGTTATTCGATTATCTCAGTAATAAATATATTTAGCGTATTTGTGATGAAATAAAGACAGACAATTTATCAGTATGTGATTAGGAAATCAGGACTTTAATTAAAAAAGACGTTTTGGTTTTTCAATATTTGAATTTGAGTATTTAGTTAACATGAAAATTTCTTTCATTATTAAATATTAATTGGATTTATATTTGAATCCCTTTTTTACATTTTTATAATATTTTTTAGAGAAATTTCTTAATTAAAATAAAATATAATGAATACTGTTATTTCTTTAATCCTACTAATATTATTGGCTAGAATTTTGTTTCTATTTTTAACAATATTTCATCTAATTTTGACTTCCATAATGAATAAATACATATACCACTGGAACCGTCGGAATTTTAGCGTTATAATCAAAACGCTTTTTCGACATAACATAACCTAGGGCCGTCGTACTGCCGGCCGACTGTTTCCTTCTGGAGCGCTATAAAGTCTACCTTTATGGGTTACTTTGTCCGCTCTTATCAGATTAATTAACCAATAAGTGTTTAAGTGTAATTAGATTTTTCACATATGCATATTTATTAATTTTTCTCTTTATCCATCCATCTCACAGGATTCATTCAAAGCATCCTTACGAGTCTTGCTTCTCATTCTAGAATGATGAAACACCTTTTTTTAAATAATGTGCCCATATACCGGGACCATCCCAATTGCTGGCTAATCGACCGACATCAATCATTAATATATAATGAAAAATAAAAAATATGCTGATTATAAAAAATAAAAATGCGTCCCCGATGTGGAGGTAGAGAGAACTGACTTCATGTTGACCCAGTGACCACGACCACCGGCGGCTCACATTTCGGCTTCGTGCCGTCATGCGATACCGAGATTAATGAATACGAGTATATCATGGGAGAGTAATTAGTAACTTGGTGTTTTTTTTTTTTAGAAAGAAAAAGCTGTATCAATAAATATTCATATTACTTAACACATTCTTTCAGATTTTTTAAATTGTTTTTTTAATTTATGTTAATTTAAATAATTTAATATTATGTCTTAAATATTAGTCAGTTTATATTCCTATAGCTTTTATCGCTATATCACGGTACCGCTTAGCAAATCCAATTGTTTAAATTTTTGTATAATGTATTTTTTCTGTCAAAATTGGGTAAAAATTGTTTGAAAACTTCGAATTAAATTGGTATCAGGGTGTTGTTTTTCCTATTTGTTATTTTGTTGTTTCATTAGGAGAATGGATTACTGTAGGAGGTTATTCGTAAGCAAAAGTGGTTGCTGTAATTTGCTAAAACTGATATTGAACTATTTTACACTTTTCGATTCTGAGGATATAATATTTTGCCTCTTCCTGCATGAATACGAAGCTTTCCTACCTTCGGTAGTGAGAAAACAAAAAATCTGGGAATAAGTTTAAACGTTATTAAAACGCTTTTATTAAATGTAAAGATGTCTGGCGTAGTTGGAATGATATTTTTTTTAGTTGAAAAATATTTATTAGTTTATGTTAGACGTTCAATATATGATTTATTAATTGTCATACAAAAAAAAAATATTATATTGACTATGCAAATCAGTGTTTATTAATAAATGTAATGTGGGATTAATATGATGAATTATGTCTTAATCTAATTTGATTAATTTTATATAATAATTTAGTATATCATTGAATGTGAACAATAGTAATATACTTTTTGATCACATGATCTATTTAATGATAATCTTTATGTTTAAGCTACCCTAAATTCTAACTTATTATATTATATAACTATAAACTAAACTATTTCTTCTAAGGAGGGGACTATAAAAGATTACTATAATTCAAGATATCGATGGAGTTAGAATCGATAGTAGCTAGCAGTGAGAAAAGATGAGTTTGATCAAGAAACATGTGTCCCTTTGTATGCAAGTGGGGGATGGGGAATGGAGGAACAGGTGCAATAGACTCTCTGTATTCCGACTGCTTAGCCTCTATCCACGAATCTTAGCTCGCCCCTAATTCTACAGATAATCCTTAAACGTGTTAGCTACTACGCGATTTAATAATAAGCTACTATGTGGTTTTAAATCTTATCACTAAAATATACTAAGATCTGTCAAATATTTAGGATTACAGGTGTGAATTTTCTGGCGTTTAGGTAAAGAGGTTTAAGTTATGTTTTTTTCTTTTTAATGAACTTTATCTTTGAGAAAAAGAAAAGAAGTCAATGGAACAGTATTCACATTCCATTTGGACACTGTTTCAGTAACTTATAGTCTTTTTGTCAAAGGAAGAGTTACATTACAAAGAACAGAAATATAACTTGAAACATTACCTCTCGCGAAAAAATTACTTTTATCCCTTTACACAAACACCACAGAATTAATAAAATAATTTAATTTTATATTATAATTTTATATTAAACTGTAAAAATAAATGTTTAATATTGAATTATTATTTAACTATCTTTTGTTTGACTTCAGTACGATTGCAGAAGTATTTAAGCATTATTCAAAAGATGTCGACGTCGTTTTTTGAAAAAGGATTAAAGGCCAAAAAATTCGAAATTTAGGTTAGGTTTCAATTTATTAAGGGGTGTAAATACCACCTCTATTGATGCCCGCTCAGGAAATATAGAACAAAACATTTGGAATTGGTTTAAAACTCGAATATTGATGATGTAAGCACCAAATACTGACGATCCTCAGTCGTCACTCTGGCCTTGATCAGTGCTAGAAGCTTTAAAAATATATTGTAATTATTAAAGTTTTTATACCTTAATAAACTCCTGCTGTAGACAATTAAGAATAAAATCGAATATATATATATATATATATATATATATATATATATATATATATATATATATATATATATATATATATAGTTATTTGGAAAAAAGTGTTTCATGCATGTGTTTCCTGTAAAGTTTGCTAAATGGCGATGAGGCTTTTTTCGAAGTAATCTAATTTCCTCAACTTGTGGTTATGTAGATACCCATCAGAGGGTTATTACCATGAGGAATTTAGCTCTTATTTGTTATTTACTATTAGAATAATTTAAATGGTTGATGTATGTATTTGCATTGATTTTTATTCCAATGCCTTTCGAACAATTTATAAATAAAATAAGATTTAAAATCAATTCTTATTTGAATTGACTGCCATTTGAAAGTTCCCTGAAAAACGTCAGACTTCTTTACCTCCCACTAAAATCGGCATTTTACCACAAATATCAATATAAACGACTGTATTTCTCGTTATGCCGGGGTCGAGAACAATTGGACGAGAACGCCCTGGAGGGTCAGATCTCAAAGGAAATCTTGTTAGTTTCGTTAGTGGTCTGGTGTTTGTTCTATTCCGATCCGGCTTGGAGCACTTCATGCATTGTAATGCTCCAGATTGCATTTCTTTCTCTGTAGGCTTCTATAAGTCAGTGGGCTTTTATTTCTTATTACTGTAGTGTTTACCCAGTGCGATAACAGTAGCTATAAAGGTGTTATGTTTATGTATGTTGGTCCTGTTTTAAACTAACTCTCCTGAATCTCAGTGAAGACATCTTATTTCCATTTTATTTGAACTTTGCACTTGTATCCTTCACAAGTGTTCTGTCACTGAGAACTTAAGTTCCTAATCTTCCTAAGATAAATGAATGCTTTTGGTAAATACAAATTAATTAGTCAAAACATTTCATTCGAGATCTATCTCTTTGTATTTTGAAGGGTGAAATTAACGTTTTGAGGTTAGCCGCATCTAAAGTCTATTCGCCAGTTTTTGCAAGTGAAAATACCTGGTTTGACCACTCACACCACTTACCTTATCGTTTTGGAAGTCAAATTAAAAAAAAGAAATGCTTGCTATATCTTCTCTAATATTAGTTGGACTATTTTTACTTTCTTGTAATCGCGAAAATTTTCGGTTTTCCGATTTCAACTGAAATATCCATTTTGACCATCCCTGAATCCATTTTGACTAGTTTCGTCGTGGCGTCTGTACGTACGTACGTACGTTCGTTCGTTCGTATTTCGCATAACTCAAAAATGGTTAGCTATAGAAAGTTGAAATTTTGTATTTAGGATTGCTGTAAAATCTAGTTGTGAACCTCCCTTTTTGGTCACTGCTTAATCACCGGAAGTGGTACTTTACTTGAAGGTCATAATTGCTTTCCATCAAAAATTATATTAAAATACTTTGCAAGACTTTCAAATTTGGTATTTGTAACTTCTATATTGATTTAAATAACATACTAGATTTTGGTCTAAATTGGGAAACCGGAAGCGGTACTTTACTTGAAGGTCATATTAGACTTTCATCAAAGATTATATTAAAACATAATGTAAAACATCTCAAATTTGGTAAATAGGACTTTTATATTGATGTGAATGTATTTACTATATTTTGGTTAAAATTGGTGAGCCGAAAACGGTACTTTACTTGAAGGTCATAATAAGCTTACATCAAAAATTATATTTAAATTAAATACATAAATCATATGTTTCGGTAATAAAGATTACAATCGCAATTTGGTTTCCAATCCAATAAAACATTTATATTACTTGTTTTAAGTGTTAAAATTTAGTGTGAAATACTGGTTTTCCTCTCTTATTTGTGTGTGTGTGTGTGTGTGTGTGTGTGTCAATAGATGGATTTCGCGACGCCGAGTGTTGTTTTTGAGATACTGCGATCTTCGGAAACTAGTAACCAAATTGAGGATCACTTTTTGAGCCATCGATTTATAGTTTAATAGGCGTACAAGGAAGTCATGTGTTGTCCACATCAGATATTTTTTTATTTATTTTTTTTTAAGTTCAATTTTATATAAACTCAAATTATCTTTCAAATGCACATGTGGAATATTCTAGGAAATGTATTGTTTTCGAGTAAAAACTAAATTATGGTGAACCGGTGTCCTTTGGAACGTGCACAGAATAATTTACAACATGTGTACACATTTCAAAACGCTAGATCTCTGCTAATACTGGATCCATTTCGGTGAATTTTGTTTTGTAGGAACTTTAATTGCCTTTCGAATAATTTTGATGGAAAAAAATGTATTATTTTTGAATAATGTTTTATTTTCTTCCTAACTTTTTTCTGTTTCTTTTTTGTTTTGTTTTTCGCGGATTCTATATATTCTATATTCTAAGATTTTAGAAAGGTGTTATCCAAACATTTTTAGTAAAATTGAAATATAGTCCGGCTGATTGACATCCGAATAATCGAAGTTGGACTACCTCCCGGCCGTATCAATTTGTATGAAGCTGTTATTAGTCATGTATGGGCTAAATATATTAGACGGTTTTATACCTAGTTTCCGTGATATATTACTGCCCCTTCATCACTAAATATTTAAACTAAAATCCAAATATTTTTCTCTGTGTATGTTCTGCCGAAACGGTGCATGATAAATGGCCGTATTCGTTTCTGGTGGTAGATCACGCCTGGATAAAACACAGGCTTGAAAAGGCTTAAAAAAAAATGTGGTATGGAAGCGTATCAAGAGGTAGCGCGGAAAAAACTCCATTGAGTCGAGAAATGAAGGAGAGCACTTATGTAAATGATGAGATGGGGCTGTATGTAGTTGTTTGTGTGTGTGCAAGAGAGAGAAAGAGAGAGAGGGAGAGAGATGATGTAAAATTCAATATCTTTAAAAGAAATCTTTTAATATGTGGAGGGGAGGGAAAGTTGAATCTGTGCTCCCAACCCTTCAGGCTCTTGCTTTTTCGCAGCAGATATTAGAATCCCTTTCCACCTCCTATGCTACCTTCGTTCCTCTGGCTCCGGTAAATAGCTTCTATGTTGAGTCCTTTTAATAACTGCAATAACTGTAAAACATTTTGATATACAGTTTGATAACAGAAATTGTCATTTTCTTCTTTTCATGACAATAAATTTTAGTACAGATGTGACTATAGGAATTTTTTTATTACATTTAATTTATGATCGAAACTTTAAACTAAAGAGGTAAGTGATTAAGTGGAGAGGCATGGTCAGAGTTATCATATTTCTTCTTATCTCAATACAATATTGCTCAGAGGGTTAACTTGGTGGCCATATTTATCAAAAGTTAATGTTATAACTAGTTATATTATATACAATTTGTCAAAGAAGAAGGCTAAATTCTACTTAAACCTGACAAATACCAATAATCGGTCTCTTCACGGTCCTCTAAAATATCATTTAAAGAAGATGAAACTAGTGAAAGATTCCACCTATTGTCTGTGCGTATGGGAATAAGAAAAGGTTGAGCCCTTTGAATAGTGAAGCCCTTTCCTCCTGCATACTGCAGTACCTAGACCAGACAATACTTAAACCTGAAGACATTGCTACATCTATTCCTAAGGATCAAATGTTCTTTGTAAGAAGTCTATCACTGCTTGTGGTAATAATATAATGCGATGGGTACGGTATTAGACTTCTAACTCACTGGCCCAGGTTCGAGTCCGGCTGTGGCAGATAATTTATTAATTCTGTTGTTTCAGCTGTGGATCGACTCTGGAGTCAAGAGGCACACAGACAGAGTCTAGGACACAAACAGTCTATATGAAGTGGGTGCATGATCCTTCAGTGGGTTGGGGAAATTACTTAGCGGTTGAATGTGTTCTCTCCAGGCAGTCCTTGCATAATCATTGATCAGGAAACAGATGTTCCTTATCAAGGACTGAACTCAAGTCGCTTCTTGCGTTATAATGGTGCGGGATATTATTTTTATTTAGTTATTATTATTAGTGGTCGATTAACGCTAACGAATGAGATACATTGCCTAATCAGGAAATACATGTGGTAGTTCCATGTATTTTGTTTATTTTTTATTCTTCTTCAGTGGGCTCTATAGTCATCATAGGGCCTCTACCACCATTTTCTCCATTCCTCGCGGTCTCCAGCTAGGTTCCTTCAATTTATGAGATAACACCAGGGTCTGTCTTTATTTTTCGAATTGCCACTTCTAGGGCGAGATTGAAGGCGATAGTGGACCTTCTGTCTTAAGGCACTGTTAACCTCAAAGCTATACTTGATGCCTGCGGTTTTTACCTTGCAGCTTATCCTTTCCAGGATCATCCTCGTCAATCTTATTAGCCCTTTCGGAATCGCCACCAAACCATGGATTCCTCTTCTTCTTAGTGTTTTTCTCTCCCAGAATCTCTCGGACTATATTCCTGATAGATTCTTTTAATCTTCTTCACCTTTCTTCCGCACATAGATGTTCCTCGGTCCACTTCTGACACCGGTGTTGGAGTCTCTCATTGTACTTTTTCTTGTAGGTTCCTGCATCACCCTCTCCGTCAAACTTACATGGTTTTTCCTCCAATGTTCTCTTCCTCCGAGCCAGGTGTTGTTCATAATTCGCCAGTATTAGGAAATGGTCTGAGCAGCAATCCACACACTCACGAATATGTGGTCACCTGGACTTATCCATGTTCTTTTCATTGCAAAATTAATATTGTTATAAATTATACCAAGTTAGATGATAAGTTACATGATATATCATATTAGTTACATGATATATCATATCATAAAACAAATTAAAAAAAAACTGAGAATTATAATGAATCAATATCTCAGTGTACATGAACTATATTTAAGTTCAATTCTATATTTTTATTCTCTACTAAATTCGTTACATCTAAATTGGATTTTTCACCATTCAGTAAATCTGATGACTTTTTCTTCGATGATCTATCTTTATTAATTAGGGTGCATCGCATTGAAACGATTGATTTCAAACTGAATCCGAGCATATCTCCAGTTTTTGTAGTCGAGCCAGATACGTCGTTATAGAGGGGGAGACACGGAAGGAGTATTCCCCCAATAATATGAAAACCCCCAAAACATTGGAAATTAGTGATTTAAGTTCTTACTTCAAGCTGCAAAAATTTGTCTCATAATGTAACTAAAATTTAAAGCCAATACCATAACTTTTAAGTTAAGAAATTGTGATTTTATCACTACGTATACGAAAAAAGATATTGTGAGAAGTTTAAATCAAAGAGGTTTGGAATTATACAAGTATTTCATAATTCAGGATAGAAAAATTAAAATATTTAATATAGTTGGAGAAATTCGGTCAAAAAATTTTTGAGAAATCTTAGATTGCCCAACAAATTGTTGTAGCAACATCTCTGACTCTAAATCTTCTCTGACTGTAGTTCACGCTTAAAATTTTCTGAACTCGTATTGCTGAAAGGTCCTCTTTGACGACTTCTGTATATGTTTCTTCTTACGAGAGGTGTTTCTCTAAATTGAATTTAATTAAGAAGAACTTGTGTACTACAATGGAGTAGACAAGCCTCTTGAGTCTATGCTTGCTGTCAACAGAAAGAGAAACTACAAAGTAAATTACTTTTAATCAAGTAACAGTGCTGAAATGTTAAATTTTGAAATCCTATATTGAAACAAAGCATGTATGTCGAAATATTTGTTAAATATTATATTATAATCATATCTGCTATCCATTTACATTGACTCATATCAGGTGTTACAGTTCTTTAAATATTGGTTTTATCTCTTTTTGTTGTATTACTTTTTTTTTTTTTTTTTAGTTTTGATAAACATATTCATTCATACGGTCAATGATTGATTAGAATCACATTAGGTAACTCTCGGACGTTGAAACTCTCGAAACTGGTGATATTAAGCAAATCTAAACATTTGTTCAGGATCACTGAATCATGCATATTTTGTTTGTTTTATAAATTATATTTGTTATTTAATTAATAAAATTTCATTTTCAGTTGACGCCCGCATGATAGTATAGAAGGATCAATCTAATTAAGGATTAATAAATTATTTGTCACCTCTTTTAGTTTTTATTGAAAACTAGTTTCGAATGTTATAAACTCATCTTCAGTTCCAAAAACACACAAAAATCCAGAAACAAGCAATTCAAAATACAGTTTGGTATTATTAAATTTATTAAATTAATTAATTATACATATTACACATATACTTATAATTATTATACATATTTATACTTTATTTAATTTAATATGTATAATAATACCAAACTGTATTTTGAATTGCTTGTTTTTGAATTTTTATGTGTTTTTAGAACTGAACATGAATTTATAACGTTCGAAACTAGTTTTAAATGAAAAAAAAATTATAGAAGTGGCAAATAATTTATCAATTCCTAATTAAAATTTCATTTGTCTACTCTTTTTATACATCTTTATAAAAAGTATCTATTACTTTTCAAGCAAATGACATAGTTTGGTTTGACTCAGACAGCTTTAATATATGTATAAATACAATCGTAAATTGTCTATTTAATCGGGACATGGTAAAAACTATTAATATAACAAAGGGTATATAAAGTTAGCAAGGCCAGGATTAAAATATATACCAATCAAATCATTTATCTTAAACGTACTGAAAACTGCTTCATTCGTAGATCAATGAAACATTTTTTGAATTATTTCTTAAGCAAATTAAATAATGTATTGAAAGAAACAAAATTACAATTTTTTTTTCGAACAAGCAATGCCTGCCTTACCCATTTGCTAAAATATACGGTACATTTAGAAGTTAAAATTATAAACAAAAGGCCTGAACCTTGATTCGGTAAAAAAGTCAGCTAATACTGTCGGGAGATGAGATCCTAATTCCGGACACTAAACCTCGCTTATCGTCCCCATTAACATTTTTGTTCTCACTGGGACAGGAATATTTTTGCAGAACAATCCTTTTTTATTTTTTGTTTTATGAGCGATGTTAGCCGAGATTAAGTGGGCCCTTACATGTTAATGCGATCCTTCCCGCTCTTCTCATATCTTGTTTGTGTTCTCTCTACAAATTGTAATTGCCTCGTCAGTTTTCTCTTTTTCCACTGTCCGATGAAAATAACCGCGTAATGTCTCTTGTAGTCTGTGAGAACTCTCGTACAAAAATCTTGTTATTCTTCTATATTCTATAACGAAGTACATATTGTCGTTACTAGGTTTGAGTAACGAATGTTAAAATGGCATTTTCGAATTCCTCAGTTTTATTAATTACCAGAAATATTTGCAAAATAAAATTTTATAAACACTAATCAAGGATTCAAAGAACTAAAAAGGTTTATCATGAAATTTCATTTGAAAAATATTAAAGCACTATGTCGCGGAATATTGCTACATTTTTCATTAAATAAATACCGTGTATTTTTGTATTTTAATTTAGTTTTAATCAGTTTTCTATCACCATACATTAAACTGGCGGTAAGATAACCGGGTTAGGCCAACTTCGACAGTACCCTTCCTTCCGACCTATATTCAACCTCGGTTTTTAGAACAGTGAAAATCGATTAACATGAATGGAAAGTTTATAAACTATAAACTTATAAACTACAGAAATTTTATAAGAACCTTTATAGAAGAACGTCTTGGTAGTATATCAGCACGTGGAAACCTTTTATTTCCTGAAAATCCGCCTTATCATACCCGATTAAGATAAACAGGGATGCAAACGAAGATAAGATACCCTTCTTATGATGTAAGGTTACTTGGTAACTTTGAGGGTTGGAGTTTATCATCCAAGTGATAACGGTAAACAGCGCTTTCGGAATCTTTAATTTTGAAGTGCAACATAATCTTATCTTGCAGCGGCGCGACAATCCGTTTCCGATTCAAGACCTTCTTTATCAGTCTCCGCCAGCACTGATCTTGAGTTTCTGCCTTCCAGCTCTGGGTTGGTGTCTTCGACCAGCTCTTCTTATACCTTAAAAGTGATCAGTTAAGGCTTTTTTGAGACCTTCCGTGTCTTCCAGCCCACCTCAGCTTTCCTAGATGTATAACCGCGGCAATATCTACACCGTTTATGATGGAATTTAATTCATTATTGGCCCTTCTTCTCCATTCTCCCTCAACCCAGATTTGACCATAGATAATGGAGAGGACCTTCCGCTCATGAACTAATAATTTTTGTTCGATTTTCTTTATCAAAGTCCAAGGAACCATTTCTCTGATCCAAAAATTAGGACCAGCGCACTAATGTTTTATATAGAAGAAGTTTGGTACTTCTGGCGAGGATGTTGCTATTAAAACGAAGTCCATAGAAGCACCTGTTGAAAGCAGCGATTCTTCTTTTAATTTCAGCTGTTACGTCCCCATTCACATTTACCTGGCAGCCCAAGTATTTTCATTGGAGAAGGTGAATGAATTCATCTCATTCATCTTCTCCAATGAAAATGCTTTTATCCGGACTGCTTCATTTTCCATTGCTTCCTGACCTATATATATATTTATATATAAACAATTATGACAAGTCCCAGTTTTCTTGCTGGGTCTTCAAGAGCAAGGAACGCATCCTATACAGCTCCGAGAGATCTTCCAAATATGTCCAGATCATCTTCATACCCAAGGATCTGCATAGTCCTATTAAATGTAGTCCCAGATGTTTCAATACTCGTGTCTCTCACCGCTTTCTCTATAGCAAGAATAATCATAATGATAATATATTTCTTGAGAAATAAAATAAAACCATTTAATAGCATTGAATGTAGAAGAGGAAAGAAGAAATAATCTAAATATAAATTTCTAGGGTTAGATGTTCTAATACAATGTTCATGTGGAAGCAAAAATATAATATTGTGAATAATTTATACATTAATACATTATTTCATGATTTTTTTTTCAGGTAAGCTAACATTTGAGGTTACTGTATCGTTGATAAAGGTACTTTATAAATTATAACTTGTAGATATAATATTATATTCATTTGTCGTATCAATATATATGTATATATATGTTCTGGGAGGATGATGTCATATGTGCTGTTGAGAAGATTAGAGTTGGCAAAGCAGCGCCAGAACTTATAAAGTTTGGAGGCCCGGATCTTCAAAAAGCTCTACAAGGCTTTTTCCAAAATATATTTTATGCTATAGTTATACCCAAGAAATGGGAGTAAAATTTTATCATACCAATCCACAAGAATGGAAGCTCAAGTAACTGTGAAACTATCGGTCTATTTGTCTATCCCAAGTAGTCTCTAAGCTTCACTCCTCTATTTTGGAAAAGAAGCTCAGAGCAATTGTTAAAGGCCAGCTGGAAGAGGAGCAAGCTTCATTTAGACCCCCACCGCCAGACACAAGACTACATCTTCTCGCTCGGGTTAATTATTGAGTAGTCATGGGAGGAGAACATTTACCTCGCATTTCTCGATATAAAGGCAGCCTTTGATTCGGTTCCGAGAAAAGAAATATGGCCAGCTTTAGCCGCTAAAAATATGCCCAAGGAATTGATAGGTGCAATAAAATCTACCTATCACGACTTTCTATTTCTAAAAGGAATAGTTAGAATAAACGGAACATAATCCAGGACTTTTAACATGATTAAAGGACTTAAACAAGGTGACAGCCTTAGTCCTTCTTCTTTTAAACATATTCATGAATGAAATTTTAAAAATATGCAAGCGGAGGATGACACGGACAGTCTTGGGAAAGTGGAATATGAGGACAATACTAGCCCAAGTTCTAGTTTTTGCTTATGATATTGTCCTCATTGCTGATTCCCATGAAAACCTCCAGCAAGCTATCATTGTGTGAGAAGCCGAGTTGGAAAGAAAGGGCATGGTACTGAATGCAAAGAAAAATAAGGTGATGCAGATTGGCCGTGAGGAAGAAGAAGTGATAGTTCACTGCAACAAGGGGGTATTATAAACAGTAGAGGACTACACTTATCTTGGGGCTGTGCTCAGGAGAAATGGAAAAATTGACCAAGAGCTTTCCAACAGAATCAAAAATACTAATAATATAAATTATGAGCTTTGCAGCTCAGTAGGGGGAAAAAGGGAGATAGAAAATAGTGTAAAACTACACATATTCAAAGCTATCTACCTACCTACTTATGGTTCTTCAGTGAAAGCTGGGTCTCGCTGGACAGGCACTGGAGTAGAGCCGCTGAAATGAAGTACCTCCGGAGAGTGGCGGGCCGAACAAAAAGGGATCAGAACAGAAGTGAGCGGATACGTGGAGACCTTGGAGTACCCGCCTTGAGGGACATTGTCGAAAAGAGACAGCTAAAGTGGTTAGATCATCTATACTGAATGAATGAAGACCTGGATCCACGGAAGTTTTTTGAAGCCAGGCCCACTGGGCATCGCCCTCGAGGAAGGTCCAGACTGTTATGGTCCGATCACATCTCCAGGATAGGGCAGAAAAAGAGAAAGAGTCTGAACTCCATGAGAGCGCTGGCTCGGGATCGTGTTGCCTGGCTGAATTGGACTGGGGCACCTACACGCTGATAGGCACAAAGGAGGAAGATGAAGAAGAAGAGAGTTATTATTTTTATTTATTTCTTAATTACAAAGAATAACCTCTATATCCTAGGATATATCCTATGAATATTGATTTATGGATACAGGACTTTCCATAAATATCATAAGTCTTTTAGAAGAAAGACATTTTTTTTTCAGACGATTACAATAATTCCTCTTAGGCATTTTGAGGAATAACAATAAAAATATCGTTTAATAGCAATTAAATGTTTCTTTCTTTCTTTATTAATTTACTATGTATATAGGCATTATATCCTATGAATATTGATTCATTTTCATTCCTTGAGATTTAAGCTTGTTTGTAACGCTCATCATTCTAATGTCGTTTTTAGACAATCGATTTAGCTCCCACTCAAAATTTTAAGTACTCCATGAAGGTCTATAATGTTTCAATTTAGAATCGAAAGTCTTCAAGTTGATCTTATACGTTTTATTTTAATTTTAATTTTAATAGAAACTCACCTATATAAAGATAATAAACATTGTCGTGAAACCTCCTATGTGTCAAACACATGATTTTACACGACAAACGAAAAATTAATTTATTAAAAATTTTATAAACTAATTCTAAACATTCCAACATGGTAGGTATATAACTGTAAAACCAACTTTGAGGACTACTGGACATAAGTTTGGAATAAATAAATGAACAATAGGATGATTTTTTAAAAATTAATTCAATCATGATACGATTTTTAACACATTAATGCTTTTCCCTAGCACTTAAAATCTTGTTTCTAATAAAATCAAAATCACATAGTTCATTTCCGGTCACATAGGAGGTTTCGTGGCGGCAACGACGTTTTGTAAATCTAGAAATTATTAAATTTTGTCTTAAAAAAAAATAATAATAACATTTAGAAAACACCGTACCTAGTATTCTCATCAGGACTTTCCATAAATATCATAAGTCTTTTAGAAGAAAGACATTTTTTTTTTTTCAGACGATTACAATAATTCCTCTTTGGCATTTTGAGGAATAACAATAAAAATATCGTTTAATAGCAATTAAATGTTTCTTTCTTTCTTTATTAATTTACTATGTATATAGGCATTATATCCTATGAATATTGATTCATTTTCATTCCTTGAGATTTAAGCTTGTTTGTAACGCCCATCATTCTAATGTCGTTTTTAGACAATCGATTTAGCTCCCACTCAAAATTTTAAGTACTCCATGAAGGTCTATAATGTTTCAATTTAGAATCGAAAGTCTTCAAGTTGATCTTATACGTTCGTTTCTAGTAGGTGATCTTTCTGAACAGAACAAGGAAACAAATCAATGCTGATGATTCTCTTGGACGGGCTACATAGGTATTATCAAGTAGGCAAAAAGATGGAGGCAACATAATCATGTTACGATAGTTTCTGAGAAGGTAAAATCGAATCTTTCTGTACGTGGTCCTGTGGCGCTGCAGGTGATGATGTGAGGAACCTATTTCTATTACCCGATCCCGATGATTCATGCCGCGCCAGCTAACTGCCCCTTCCAATTTCCTTTCCCCATCGCAATGTCGATAGAATTTGTTTTTCCAATTTCCATCTGGTCCTGCCTAGTCACCGGCTTGCATCTCCGCACTCAATAAAACCTGTATTAACTGCCTATAAAAATAACGCTAGGTAGCTCTCGAGATTTTATACTGCTGGGGATCGAATTCAATTTTCACCGGGAATGAGCTTTTGGATTTTATAGCGTCGGTATGTCATTTAAAAAGAAAATTGGGAGCCGTTAATACGCTTTGACTTGAAAAGTCTTATTACTCCACTTCTTCAGTATCACAGTTAATTTATCTAAACATTTCGTTTGTTCGATCAGAAACATTATACACTTGCATTATACTTCCTAGACAAAGTATTCGTAGATACCATTCATTAAACTTGGAGAGGTAAAGAAAATTAAAAACATGGTTTTCTGAAAATAATTCTCAATTATATTCATAGGTTTTGATTTCAATAAAAAATAATAATTTGGAATTACTTGATTTCTACATATAAATGAATGAACTCTAACTGCTAACTATCAGCCAGAAGAATATTTTGATCAACTATTAAATATTACAACAATAATCATATACCGCTTTCTTTTCTATTTTCTAATACTCTCGTAGTAATTAAAAATAATAAATAACTTCAAAAATAGTCGGTAACATTAAAATATTAAAGCAACCTTTTTGATAAAAATTTTAGATTTAAATTTAGACAAGTAGAGAAAAAAACGTTTTTTTGTTTCATTGACGCTGTCCAAATACATTAGCTTCTTATTTTACAATGTACCTACTATATTATACTATTCTAGTGGCTTTTGTGAAAAAATTGGAAAATCCAGTAATATATATAAAGATATATAAAATTAATTTTTAACTGGAAAACATGGTATCTATAGTTTAAAATTTAAATATGTTACATATAAAAAAATTAAAATCGATGAATATTTTAAGTCAATTTCATGGTTTCAGGTATAGTAGCTTATTAGGTATAGTAGTTGATTAGTTATTTATATATATATATATATATATATATATATATATATATATATAAATATTTCGTATATGACAAAGAATGTTAATGATTAAGAATTTATGAGATGAAACGTTTTTAAAATTTTATCACAATCACCTAACTTGACCGAAGAGCGAAATTTTTTAAGTAAATATTGATATTACACTATCAATTGCAAAGCCATGAATATTGTCTCTGGGGATATTTCCTCTGCATTATCAGTATCTGTTTGCCAAGGGTAGCTCCGTTCCGTGTTTACTGTTAGTTGACGGACTTACAAAATGAAATATTGATTGCCTTTTGTGTATTTAACATTCATGCATATAACAAGCACGATTCCTTTTCACAGTTGATATTTCTAAAAAAACAGTTAACCAGTGAGGATCAAATTGTAGCTCCTGAGAGACTTTGTTTATGATCCACTTTGAGATAGAAGAGAAAGAACAAAAAAAGAAAGAAAAGAAAAATTAAAACTAGAATAGATGATGTCTTTTGAAGTACACGCCCAATAGTTTTACTGTGGTTCATTCTCAAATAAATTCCCTCTTAGGATATCCTGAGGTTTCTAGATGATTGAATTTTTTCGGTATTTATTTTTTTTCAACCCCTCATTCAGCATTTATTATCGTCTCAATTTTTCAGGAAACTTATTCGATTATAT
The DNA here is from genome assembly GCA_948150685.1 of Rhaphigaster nebulosa. Classification (NCBI taxonomy): domain Eukaryota; kingdom Metazoa; phylum Arthropoda; class Insecta; order Hemiptera; family Pentatomidae; genus Rhaphigaster; species Rhaphigaster nebulosa. The sequence continues at coordinate 116,626,573 of OX411311.1, forward strand.
ACCTTATTATAGATGCATCAGGACTCAGCTAATTACTAGTGATTCTTATGTTTATTAAGTCGTATCCTCTTCGGTCAACTGAACGAATAATCAATATAACTACAGAAACACATAGGCCGTGCCCTCTTAAAAGATTCAATAAAGCCCTACCAACAGATATTCGCCACGTTGTGAATGTTTGAACAAAAGGAATCCTAAACGGTGAGAAACTGATAATTTAATGAGAGATGGTCGATAAACCGGCTTCTGGGATGTGGTTCTCTCAGCCTTGTTTAGTTCCTCGAAAGGTGATTGGCTGCCCCCGCCCTTGTTCTGTATATTTGAGCTAAAATATCATGTTTCCTCCGAAAAGAGGACAGTTAATTTGACTAATGTCATTTAATGAAAGGTTTTCTTAATGTGTCATAATGTAGACTTGATTTTTTAATTTTTTTTTGTACGTATTCCACTAAACAGTGGAAAGACCAGATGAAAAGGTTTTCTTAACCTAATTTTCTATGACCGCCTTCCAGTTTACATTATCCATTTCCCATTCCTGTCGTAGACCACGTCCCATCATATATTCCTCTATTTCTTTATTCCAAGTCATTTTTCGTCTATCTTGTCTTCTTCAATCACCTATTTTCCATCCGTGCACTTACTTTGGTAATCTTGCTTCCGGCATTCTTTATAAATACTCTGACCAATATCAGGATTTCCTCTCTGTTTCTTCAAAAATATTTTTTTTTTACTTCCATTTTTGTCTCTATTTTTTTTATTTTTGACTGTATCCATTCTGGATTTGGTCGTGACTAGTGGTCCACTTCAGTAATCTGAGGTTTCTTTCTAACAGTGCCCATGATGGTCCAGGTTTCTGTTTCAAATGTCATAAGTTTTTTTTCTATCTTCAGTTCTTCTGCAGCTTATTTACACGTACTTATGTATTAGTTTCTTTGAAATATGTTACTTCATTAATGGTATTTCTAAAGTGGTTTTAATTTAAAAAATGGGTTTTAAATTAGCAATATTCTTATATTTTAATTTATTTATTGTTGTAATCTCACCCATCCCAGTGTTTGCCAATCTGAGTTGGGCTTAACTTCGGTATCCAGAGCTATTGTTCCACTCAGATATTTCATAACGATCAAATCAATAAATATTATTCATAAAATATGGTACTGGTTTAATATTCCTCTTATTGTCACTATTTAGACCAGTTGCTAGGCAAGGATTATGATGGATTAATACTAGACTAACTTTACCCTATACCATAGTATTGGAATAAACTGTCTCTAGATAGGGTTAGCTAACGGATACATCTACTGTACTAGTAATGGTATTGATGGAGAGATATAGTCCAGTAAGTGGACTTTTTAATCCTCAGTATGAGTATGTGAGTAGGTGTTTTTGAGTGAGGTACTGTCTCTAGTTAATGTGCCTATTTAACTGTTGATGTGAGATGTGCTATTTGTCTGCAATGTGAACTTCCTTTGTTTTTTCTGTTCTGATGATTCCTGAATTGGTAAAATGTCAACTGGTTAGTTGATTACCGGTGTTTTAGGGACTCTAGACATTATGTTTTTAATCTTAATATTGCTTATTGATCTTCTATATTAATTCTAAAATCTTCCATTTTTTTATTAAGCTTATCATTTTATTATTAATTTTTAATATTCTTCCTTTCGTTTTTATTATTTTTGTTTTTATTCACACTATGTTACAGAAACAGATTTAAAGTGAACATATACTTAATGATGCTAATACATGCAGATATATCGATGGTCAACTTCACAGATGCAAGCACCACATTAAGAGTGGAAAGCTGTTGAACAATTTATATTCTGTATTACATATCTGTTGGAAACTAGTGTTATGATAAACACCGAAGTAGTGAAATATTAAACATAAGAGAAAACCAAAGAGAATTAATGAATAAAGAATTACAGGATGCGGTCGAATTAAATTATTTTTTCTTCCGCAAACTATAAAATTTGCACTTGAATCTATGAGGTTGGCCATCGATATTGTGATTAAAAAATAATAAATTCAACTTATCAACTATTATTTAATTTTATAATTAATAATTGTTCATAAAAAAAAAAATGTATCACCTATTTGCTCAAAAATTAGTCCGTGTCAGTGCCTAAATTTGGAAAAACCCAACAAACTCAGCTATTTATTTGAGCTTGCTTTTTTCCCTTCCATTTTTCTGCAGCCGACACAAATCCGTATAAAATTTTGCATTAAAATCGGAATGACAAACAGGAGAAATATGAAATAAACCGTTATGCATTAGGGCAATCCTTATGGTGGCGAAGAGGGGAGAGGGGAAGAGTTAGGGTGTAAAGAAAACAACAACATTTTCGAAAAGGGCAGAAAAGCGGGCCAGGAGCTGGTAAATGGTGTTTACCCTGCCCGCCGCTAGAGGTCTCCTTAACATTAACATAATCCCAAAAACAAGTTCATAAATTATGGATGTGCCCCTTAAATAAATCCATCATTAGCCCCCGTGCTAGGGTTTGCTTCCAGCAAGGGTCTCGGGTCCTTTGTTTTTTCTATTTTTAATTTCTAAACAGGGATTAGACCTCTCTCCTGTTTAGTATTCTAATTCCGATTCGTCTCTACATTCTAAATGCTCAAAGCAGATTTGTCCAATTTGTTCGAATCGTGGGGCTTATTTAGGACTTTATTTCCTAAATGAACCGAAAGAAGAAATCAATTTCAACCAGATATAACGCAAACAACAAAAAAAAAAACAATATATATATATATATATATATATATATATATATATATATATATATATATATATATATATATCATTCCAGGGAACCTATTCTACGTACTTTATGAAATTCTGGTAACATGCTAAAGTTATGAATGGCAGAACATTTAAAATTTCTTTCTTTCAATATTACTTCAATGAGTTCTTAAGAACTTATCCAATATTTATTAACAGTATTTCTCCATGTGACCTACAAAGACGAATTTTTACAATGTCAAATTTAGTATCAAAAGGGGAGTAACTAAGATGCTATTTTTATTTATTTATTTTTTTTTAAACCTGTTTTATTTCTTTGATATTTCATCATAATGAACTTAAATTGTTTACTGTACCCCAACAAACTAGTTTCTAAATTAAAATACATTATTGTACAGCTTTATAAATATGACTATAAATATATTTGGATCACATACAGGTTGACGTTGTTACATATCCGGATATCTTGTTGAATTTTTAATTTCAATTAAAGGTATAGCATTAAGCCAGCCTCAATATTCTTGTTCAGACTTTCATAATAATGAAAATGGCAACAATTATTTTACTTTATTTTAAACCTTTCATGGTCCCTGATGTTGTCCACGTACCTTCAAATTAATTTAGATTTTTTTAGAGCCCTATCAGTTTTTCTATTTCGTTGAAATACTTAATTTTCCGCATAAATTTAGAAAACCGCTGGTCTAAAAAGTAGTTAATAGATACCGAGAAGACTTTTTATAAGGACCAACATAATAATGTTTTCTTTGATATTTTTATGTGTAATATTCTAATTAAAACCTTATTATATTCTATTCATTGTACGTATATGGCATCTCCAGAAACACAGCAATTTAAAGAATAGGGAAAGATCATGGAAAGTAATCGTTACCTTATCGATTTCATTTCGAAATGCTTCCACTAAAACTGACTCTGCTTGTTATACAACCAAATTGTTAAAGCAATTGTTAGGGCCACAGCGAGGTAGTCCTAGGGATGACCGGTACTCTACCAAGGTTGTGCTGGTAATTAGTATTGGTCACTTTATTATTATCGGATCACTTTGGGTATTGAAATACAATATTCTGTATAATTGGTAAAAATAAATAAAATTGTAACTAAAAGATAGCAGAGGGAAGTTGAAATGAAGATGAAGATATATATATATATATATATATATATATATATATATATATATATATATATATATATATATATATATATATATATATATATATATATATATATATATATAGGAGAAAGAAGAAGATGAAGAAAGAAAAAGTGAAATAATCCCTGAAATAAGTAAATAATTGAAAGTGAAAATAAAATGTTAATTTACAGAAGAATTATAAAGAAAATTTAAATATTTAATATAAATAAGACAAAAGATTTCCTCAATGGAAGATAAAAAATTATAAAGTGTTTAATATAAATAAACAGAAGATTTATTCAAGAAATTATAAGATACTTAAAATAAACAAAAACAGAGAATCACTTAACAACGAACCAGTTCCAAAATAAAAAATCATAAAATCAAAAGAGTCAAAAGTTAATGAAAAAGAGGAAAAATAAAATAGCTTGTTATGAATAATAATATGTTGAATATAAACAAATATAATTTAACTAAAGAGCTCTGATAATTAACTAAATCTATGTTGTGAAATAAGACAATTTAACAATGAATGAAATTAAATATTGAGTTTCATTAGTTATAACTATTGGTTATTATTCTATTGAAGCTATATTTATTAAGTTAAATGAGACGAATAATTATTTGGAATTTAAGAAAGATCTGTTAGGTTATAATTTCATGAAGAAACAGGTGTAGATTATTGGTAATCGGGCTGAGCTGGTGAAAAGTTCATAAATAGTAGGCAAGATTAATAAAAAGAATTACTATTCAAAAAGAGGTTATGAGATCTACCTTAAAATAGATCCGAAGTGCACATAAACAGCAAGTGATACCGGTGATTGGTAAGGTAACAGTGCCAGTGAGAGCTTTACTAATATTCATGAGTAAACATTCCAGTGAGCTAGCTGCTGTAGTAGGTTTCAGTCAGTTTATTCATTGTTTTATAAAGCACACTATTTTGAATATAATCGAATGGATAAAGATGACTTCATTTGTTATTAACCTTTTATTTCCCTTTAAGGGAATATGGTAAGAATATAAAAGAAAGAAAAGTAATGATTTGAACTAAGGAGAGTTAAAGGAATTTAAATTAATGATTTGAAACTGGATTATAAATAAATGTCTGTTGATACATTATGTAGTTATGAAATTAACTTCTATTGAAGAGAATGGCATAAACAGCAACGGAGGGGGTAAGAGTGAATTTGCTGCATTAAAATTAGGTGAATTCTTCCTTCTTTTGTCTATAATAAAAAATCTATCAAGGAATTCTCAATCCACACAGATATTCAATTATTCTTTCAAGGTTTTTAATATTTCGAAATGAAGTATTGTACTTAATTCGCCAGTAAGAATGACTTGTTTTTTTTCTACTATGAAACTTTATCCAATGGTTACTAATTTCGCCTAATAAGGTACCCCTTCCCCTCCGTACATCCAATTTGCCCTAAGGGCACCCTCAGCATTTGGTCTCTGAATGAAGTGCAAATTACCTCCTTTCAATTAAGCCTTTGATTACTTCGTCATTGAAATTTTTCTTTGCAATTACAAAGTCTTAATTGCCGACGAATAAGGACAATTTAATTTTTATAATGCCCCAGTCGTTAGCATTAAAGTTGTTTTTGAACATTTTCTGTTATTGTTCTTTCTATTAATGTGATGTTATTCTGTATGGCCCAATATGCTTGTGTGAACACGTTCAAAGAAACTTACTTTTAGTGTTTTATTGCGAACAAGGGGAGATTGAGAAGTAATTAATTTTATTTATTACGAAAAAGGCATTTTGTCAGGTTCGATTAATTGCATTAATCACACGAGATCTGTTAAACGCTTCGTGTCTTAATTTCCTCCGGCAATTTTCCGCCACGTTTCCTTGTCCGCTATCTAGTTCCTTTTTACTCAGAAGTTAGCTATGCTATGCAAGTTAGTTCAAACATACTGCATCCAGTTTAGTTCGTACAACCTAGTTCTGATCTTCACAGCATGGCCAAATATAATGGGTACAAAAAATATTATTTTTTTTTTTAATTTAGTTCGTTTTAGCACCTATCAAAGAGAGGAGTCATATCGCTCCGTTAACATGTCCCCTATCAAGCTCCTAATCGTCCTTCTGCGGGTGTTATCAGGTATGTGGGTTGTTACTGTCCCAATAAATTCTTGTTGTAACAAATTTGTCATGGAAGCGTTTTTAGTATATACATTGCAAACATTGGATTATTATATCCACTGAGTATATAATATACACATGGTTGGCATGTATATGTCCGTATACAAAGTATGTTTATAGCATGCAGACTTGCTTAGTTATAGTTCTAAATATTGGAGTTTCGTTATGCATGTCTTCTATAAATTTGTTATGCATAATTTTAGATAAATTTCAGTAACTTATTGTAAGATTTGAGTGCCTCCTAAGATGTAAACGTAGGCATCTCAAGGAAGTCACTGATGACCACTCCAATCCAACCTCTTCACGCCACATTGAACGTGGAATGATCGTGAGTGTGATTGAAATCCTGTGTGAATTTTTTGGAGTGTTCAGCATCACTCCATGGAATTTCAGTCAATGCATCAGTTTTAATCTCCATCATGCCACACCAATCATCAATCACTCCATCCGACCGTCATTGTGGTAAATTGCTTGAGTGAAACAATGTAATGCACAGTTTTTAATAATAATAATAATTGTTGATCAGTAAATACAGTATATATTGTTAAAATTTACGATATTAATTTTATAAAATATGTTACAAAAATATTGAATAAATGATGAATAACTTACAATTTTGTTTATTTTTTCACTAATAATAATGCTAAAAATATAAATATTAATTAAACGAAGATAAACACTTTTAGTTAATTGTAAGTCTTTACATGCCTAAAACCTTTACTATTTTTGAAAAATATTTTATTGTGGGTAAATATTAAATTATTTAATGTTATTCGGATTGTGGGGGCTCTATTTATGTTCATGTTGATAATCAAGAGCTATATTAATCTGTACATTGAAATATTTGTAGATATTATGTAATATTTGAATATTATAAAATACGTATTTGTGTTACATGTGATCATGAATCCACTGCATGTCTGTAAAAAATGGAACGATGGAGTAGGACTCTTGAAAACTTCTTCACTCCAGAGCATCGTTCCATTGTTCCATTCTGTGAGCAGCTTCTTAGATTTTGGATTTTTTTTGTTTTGTTTTTTGTAACGCCTTGTCTTTTTTGAGTAATATCTCTAACAAATGTAGTTTGTCAGTCAGACAAATTGTTGAGAACGTTTCATGTTGAAGTGTAAAGGTTGATGTTTTTCGTGAATGAATTAGAATTTACAAATTTTAACAACTAACTTGTAAATTATATTAAATAATATTTTAATTTTAGTGAAGCGTTTGCATGATTTTGATATATTCTTACAATTGCAATGTCATTTGCATAATTCATTGATAGAGTGCATGTACTCCTTGGATGATCCAGTCTATTATTAAGAGATGGGGCAAGAGTTGACTCTTGGAGTTTTCATAGTAAAAGCTTTGAACCTTAAAGGCGAAAGTTTTGAGCTCCTTATGCTATAGAAAATTCTTCTAGAAAACAAAGTATGAGCTTGGTAAAACAATCTTCAGTTTTTAGAAAACAGTGGTGCCAGGTTCTATCAAACGCTAGACCAAGACTGTGCATTAGAAGCATACGTATAATGTTGTAACAAATCCAAATAATTGATGGTCTGTATGCTTTGGAAAAAATACACATATATATATATATATATATATATATATATATATATATATATATATATATATATATATACACATACACATACATATCGACACGTTGTTTTTTGAAAAACGTGTAAGCGCCGTTTAGCAAACTTTACAAGAAACACATGAATCGATTTTTCACAAAATAACAATATATATTTTTTTTTAAATTTTATTCTTTATTGTATACAGTAGGAGTTTATTAATCTGACAGAACCTTTATGACTGATATATATTTTTAAGGCTTCTAGCACTTAAGGCCAGAGTGACGACTTGAGAGTCGTTAGTAATTGGTGCTTACCACATCAATATCCGATTTTTAGACCATTTCCACTTTTTGTCCCGATAGATCGTGAGGGAGAATCGATAGAGATGGCGTTTACGTCCCATAATCAATTGAAGCCTAAATTGCGAGTTTTTGGCGCTTGAGCCTTTTTTAAAAAAACCAAGTATATATATATATATATATATATATATATATATATATATATATATATATATATATATATATATACATATATATAATATACCTACATACAACATACGATTTGTTATCAGTTATGTGGGTTTGGTATCAGTTGTTGCTATACCAATAATTTCATATTTTTTAAGTTAATGCTTAATGAAACTGATTTAAACGAATAAAATAAGCATTTCCGGGGACCATTAATTTTTCTTCGAAGAAATTTAATGTGCCCGTGGAACTCCTCTCTAACTTTAGGTTCCTCGTGTTCGAGATTATGATTTCTCTTACGGAAATTAAGGAAAGACAAGGGTTATTTCTGTAGCAATTAACGTTATTGGTCCGTTCCTGTGAATGCTCTACTTAATACCTAATCATCCCGAGTGAATTAGAGCGGGCTTTTAAACAAACTGACGAAAATAATTTATTTATTTAGGTATACACCACCTTTAAACGATATCACTTATTTTTTTATGGCCAAAGTTTACTTTAAAAATATAAAATTTCTTTATAATATATAATAGTTATCTATGTATTTTATGTTATTTGTAGAGAACTTTATAAATTTGAGTTTTGCATACATATGAAACATTCAAAGGACTTAGATGATATTTTGTCTTTTTTTCAAAAAATAAGTTTATTTACACACTAATTAGCAAGGAGTGTCATTTTATGCTATTGTTATACTGAACTCTAACGGATTAGATCTGTATACTTAGCTGCATGTATTCTAATATGTGTACCTACATAACATCTATTATTGCTTTCTTTGTTATTTTACAATTTTCTTTTAATAGTGGTTAAAACAATATGTTATGTACTTATTAGTATATTATTTTTCTATATAGTTGTTTCATTTTTCATAAAGAAAAAAAATTGGACGATTGTATTTGACTAATTGCCAATAATTCAAAAATTAATGTGCAAATTCTTTTATAGTTTGAGAACATTGTATAAAAAAAATATAACAAAAAATGTAGGAAAGATATGAAATAACTCTTGAAAGCAATGTCGTCGTTATATAGGTATGCTATGGAGGTTTCAGAAATGAAAAACCGGTCCACCCAGATTTTTCTGTTTAAAAACTAAAGAATGTGCGATAATTAGTGACCTATGGTAAAAATTTATTGTTATTACATAAGAAGAATTACATACATTCTATTAAACCTAACAGTCTTCAAAAGGATTAGAAATAACTATATCGCTAATCCTTTAGTGGACTATAAGGCTAAATCGAAGGTATATTATTTTTTTCATATAATAACAAACAATTTTTGGGTCTTTTCCGTTTCGAGTACCGCAGTTACTAACCGGTGATTTATGTGATCACTAATTTAACATATGATGCTAAATTTTAGGTTATTAATAACGTATGCAATGACTAACAAAAATAAAAATTTATATAAATTGTTAAACCATAAAATAAATATGCAATATAAAAAGTTTTATAGATCCAAATCTTTAGGTTTAAAATGCCTCATCTCCTCAACGATTTTCTGAAAACGGTCCACTTGGCAAGCACCCACATTTCCTCAACGCGATTAGTATGTGCGCCATATAACATATATGTGATCCATATAATAAAGAACACAACTATCCTCGGTATTAAAATCAGTAATATGTATAGAGAAATTCATTTAACCCGAATTTAGAACTTTTGAGTAAACTAAACATGTAACGAGGTTAGTTGATAATAACAGATGTTTAAAATTAAGCATGCAAAATAATAGGCATTATCACAGAAATCACCAGTTAGTAACTGCTGTACTCAAAACAGAAAAGACTCCATTTTTTACCTTAGGGCATTAATTATCCCCATTATTTAGTTTTAAAACAGAAAAATCTAGATAGGCCGATTTTTTTTTGTGGGCCAGTGTATTTTTTTTGAAATTTTTTCCTTTCTGAAACTCCCTTAGCATACCTATAGATCAATATTTTCATAAAAGCCTCAGGAATTTTTAAGATTTTTTTTTTATTTCCTCGGCGTGAAAAGTCTCTTTAACTTGGAGAATTAAACTATAATGTACCCGCAATGCGCTGTTAAGAATTTAAGACAAGTTGTGGTATTTTTTAAAATTATTTATGTACTGAGTAAAATCGCATTTATTTTTAATGTCTCGACACATAATTGTATGACCTTAATACCTCTGTTAAATATCATATGAATAGGCACGCAAGGATAGTGTACGTGTTGGTTGGCTGCGATATCTATATTTGCACTTCTCTATATCGACGTTCTTTACATTGTGGTGTGAGTATACTCTTAACAATTGGGTTGCCTGTTGTCATCGTCGCATATCCCATATTGATTTCCATTCGACCTAATAATTTCGCGGTATCTTCTTCGAGGATCGTCTATGCTTTTTGTTGTGAGTTAGTTAATGTTGTACTGATTGTATTAAAGATAAAACTCATGACATAATTTTTTTGTCTTTTTAAATATTATTTCGCATTACAGGTAAATATCATTTGCCTATCAGTTGGCATCTGTTACACAAATATCATTTCGATCAATTCCCAATGGCGGCCGTAAGGTAAAGCTGCTACACACGAGCAGTATTCCGCATAAAGTGGATATCTGAGCTCATAACTGGATACTTTTACGTAAAAAAAAATAGTTACAAAGAGTCAGTTGACATCCGCATGATGGTATATAAGGATCAATCTAATTAGGGATTGATAAATTATTTGCCACTTCTATAAATTTGTTTTATTGAAAACTAGTTTCGAATGTTATACATTCATCCTCAGTTCTAAAAACACACAAAAAAATTTAAAAATAAGCAATTCAAAATATAATTTGGTATTATTATACATATGCTATCGGTCTCCTAGCACCATTGCTTATAACGACATCCGTGTGTGTTGGTTTCCGGTAAATTCCAAATTCATGATGTTTGTTTTTTACTGAGATTTCTAAATCTAAAAAGTTTATGGTTTTGTTTTTTTCCAGTTCTACTCTGAATTTAATCGAGGGATGAATTTCGTTTATTTCCTTTAAAAAATTATTTATTTGTCTTGTACCAGACCATAGGCATATAATGTCATCTACAACCGATACCAGTATATGATATGTTGAGCTAGTTGAGAATTGTTTGGGTCAAGAATTTTTTGTTCTACTTTGTCCATAAATAAATCTGCCAGAAGGTGTGAGAGAGGGGAGCCCATCGGTAAGCCTTCTTCCTGTTTAAAGAATTTTCCATCAAATTGAAAATAATTATGTTTTATACAAATAGACATCAAATTGTAAAGATTTTTCTAATATAATTAATTAGATCTTTCTATACCATCATGCGTACGTCAACTAACTTTATAAGGTAGTAGTTTGTATCATTAAATACATAAAAGTGTACACAATAATATCTTGTACTACCCAGTTTTACTATTGAAAAAACTATGTATAATTACATTTTAGAAAAGTAAAAAATTAATTGTTAAAAAATCATTTATTTTTTTTTTACCTAATCCTTATTCCTGGAATCCTGCTGATCTATCTCGCCATCTCTCAAGTATCAGTCTATCGCCAAATATAGATTCTTGTTGTTCTTGAACGTACTTTAAGGTTATCTCGATAATTATACTAAAAGGGTAGGAGAAGATTTCGATTTAATTAACGTTTTTGGAGACATTTTCATCGTGAATTCGCGTGCTCAGTCACTCGGGGTTGCGACGAGAGGGTCCGACTACTGAAAGTCGGATTAGCAAGGACCTATTTCTTAGCGTTAGCAGTAAAGAAAACGATGATTACAAGAATATTGATATCAATAGGAACACGTTTGAATACAAAGAGAGACGATATTCAGAAGGAAATGGAGGCAAAGTTAGAGGCAGGTAATGCTTTCTCTTTCTCGTTTGCAAAATTAATTATTTCTCGCCTACTTTTCTGAAACCTGACATTTAGAACTTAAAAACTATTTTCCTTCAAATTGTACTTTAGCGGTGCGAAACGTGGCCGCTTAATTTGAAGAAAGAGCATCGAATTGAATATTTTAAAAAATTAAGCAATACGTAGAATATTTGGTACGAAGAATGAGTTAATTGAGGAATTTAGGAGAATGCACAACGTCAAATTACGGAGTATGACCTCTCTTAATATAGTAGAAGTATTATCATCGTGACGGTTGAAATGAGTGTGTAAAGTTGTAGGCCTTAATAATGGACGAAAACATAAAAATTTGATTGGCGCTGAACCGAAAGGTAAACGTCCGAGGGCTAGACCGAGATGTAGGATGGAGGATTCTGTTTTCCCTGAGACAGGGAATGTATATAGGATGTGATTAGAGATATCGGCATCGAACCTTGAGGTTCGTTAAGGCTTCATTATTATAATATAAAATTTAGTGTATGCATATAAGATTTAGGCTTATTTTGCAAAGCAACATTAATTATTAAAGAAATGTCAGTAAGTTATATTTATTATTATAATCAAGTTAATATTTTTATTTAGAGGTCAATATATTAATGTTATACATGAGTTATAAACTTTACTTCATGCCAACCGAGATGTTTCCCCATGCAATATATTAATTTTCTTCTCTCTCTGTATATATATTTTTTGTGCCCTTTGATACGAAAATACCGACAAAAAAGAAAGGAAACTAAGACGGGACTTGACTCAATCCGAAGCTAATGATTTATATCAAGGCCCTCGAGGATTTGGGTCGTGGAATGAACTATATCTCGGGAGTCGGACATATTTTTCTTCCAAGTCCTCTGTGTTGTCCTTTCTCTTCTGGGATCCTGATTTATTGATGTATCGATATTTATTGAGGACGATAATCGATTCATGTTTTGGTGAATTATTCAGGAATCGCTATTGAGTTTTTTTTTTTAACTTTTTATTGCATATAATATTAAAAACCATTCTGATCTTTGTGGATACTGGTCTATGAGATAAGATCTATTAGATACTGGTTCTGCCGAGCATGTTAATCTGAAATGATTCCATTCATATGCAATTTTATAATCATAAAGCATGGTAAAATTGTTGCAAAAAAATGCTTTGAGATTTTTATAACCTTTTATCTGAATTAGAGTTTACAATAAACATCATATCACTTTCTGGACAACTTTACTTAACAGATCTAGGTACTCGATTAGGAATATTATTTCTTTACGTAAAATTGAGTTGGTATCACTCAATATTTAGCTTTTCTAGTGGTATTGTTTAGAGAAGTTGCCGACTGTTATAAAATTGACATTAATTTATTTTTCGGATGTTCGACGTTGTCATAACCTTTGCTCTAAGTTCTGATTTAAAATCTTCATGGGCTCAGATACGATTTGGAGAAAATATGGTACCAATTATCATGATTGTCATGTCTTTTAAAAATTAAGTAAAACATACCGTTTCCACTATATTTATGTTTTGTTCCTATAATCGTAACACAACTATATGTTTACCATATCAATTACATTTATAAAACATATTTGTATTAAAGAAAATGATTTTTTTTCTATTAAATTTGATTTTTTGTATGTTTTTTTTTGTATTCATACTTCTTTTGTGTTTTCCTTTTTTATGGTTTCATTAGTTAATGTTTGTATCGAAATTTGTTAAAATATTACTATTATTATAGTTAGTATGTCTGTTGCAGCATAAGATCTGTTAAATCCATAAATTCACGACAAAAAAAAACTTCAGTTAACAACTTATTGATTCCAGAGGTCTCAGATTTAGAAAAAAAAAATCAATTATACTCTTCAATAATATTATAGTTTAATCTTTGTGCTGATAATAAACACTTTAAAGAAAAAATAATACATTCCGCATCTTTTAAAACAGTATATAGTACTTTCAAACCTTTTTTGTGCCATCTTAATTGTGAAATTTTCTTCCATTTCTTAAAAAAAAAACTTATTTTGAGGATTTCTTGTTGAGTTGGTTATTTTTTTATGCGGTCCATAAATAACCACGGCACGAAAAAAAAAAGAAGATCTTGTGTATTTGATGTCTATACTTAATTACTTAATGATTGTTGGCGAGAAATACAATTTATATACCACACTGCTGATTTTCACTTATTTTATTTTATTATTGCTAAATTTGTGTTTACTATTAAAAATAATAATAATAATTCGGGCAATTATATGGGCTTAGACTGGAGAGAAATTGGCACGAACTGGGTCGCGCTGTAGGCCTGGAGAGCCTGTTATTACTTATTCTTAGCTTCCAGCGGCCTATTTTCCTCTCTCTAATAGAACAACCACCAGGAAGATTACCTGCACCAATTCTCCAACTCATATAGTCTCATTTACCTTTCTCAGCTGCAGATTTAGTATAATTTAATAAACTATTATAAAAACATTTTGTGTATAAATCTAAAAAAACGTAGTTCCATAAATCTTTGTGTTTTCTCTTACCCATTCTAATTCCTACCATTTTTAATTTGATTTACTGTGTTTATAGCAGTTGATATTTAAACGTAAAATATTTGGAAATTAAAGTGATTTAAAGGGTAGGACCAAAAAATATAGTAGGAAAAAATGAATGTTAGTTGTAAAATTAAGTTGCCTAATTCCGTACGTCAGAAGTAATCTATCCCAAGTCCAAGCTAAAAAGACAGAAAAATATGCAAAACTTCAAATATAAAGAATGACCATTATCAAATACAAGCAATACAGTGAGACCTGAAAATTCTTTTTACTCACCTGTAAAACTTTGAAAATGTTACCGACAGCTTAATTTTGAGGTATAAAGTTGGGTCTTAAAATTCAAAACGTTTCTTAAAATTCAAAATTACAGAAATTAAAATATTTTTCAAAATTCAAGGCTATAATTTCACCTAAAATAATTATGATCATGAAAATTAATGTGTTGGTAAGTTTGTGAGGGAACCCCAGAAAAGAACAATTAATTGATCCTTACGTTGAAGAAATCTACAGTAGTTATTCCAAGCGTTCCGATAAAAAACTTAGTTTTCGTTTTATTCAGGTAATTAGTTTCTCTAAGAATATTTCAGCGTTTTTCTGAATAACTAGTCTATATAGATTGAAATATCTTTAGGTATACATAAAGAGGAAAATACGTTGTCTAGAGTATCCCTAATAATGATATTTACATGTAGGTTTCATTACTGCTATAATGGTTTAGTTCTAGACAAATTGATAAAAAATGAAATATATTTCCCTGATTATTTTACATTTTTAGTGACCATGAAAAAATAAGAACGCCTATATATAAATTTTATCCTCCAAAATAAAATCCTATAAAATTCTGCCCGATCATAGCTTACTTGAAGATAAAACGTATATTGAGGTTTACACTATTTATAATAATTTTATACTTTTTAAAACCTTGAAATTTAGTAAAACTAAATTAAAAATGCGTTTTAAGTTATAATTTATGTTTAAAACAATATCTATGTAGCCTTAACTGATTCAATACCGATAAGGTATTTTGAAATTCCTTGACACAAACAAATATCAGGTGGGTTCATTCGCACGACGTTCCATACCGCTATATGTATAAAATCGAAAACAAATTTTTTGCTTTATCTTCGTGAACATTGGTTTAAGTTTAGCTTTATAGGATATTTCAAAAACATTCAAATGAGCATGAGGAATGTTCAGTGAGATGCTTAGTTTTCGAGAAATTAAAAAAAAAGAAAAAAAAATTAATTGATTCCATTGGAACATTCCCAGAATACTTAAAAAAACGTATGTACAAAGTATTATAAACCGTATCTTAGCTAATACTGTTTCGATTTAAATAATTTCGTTCTTGTTTTGTAGAGAATTTAATTGTCTTTCAAATGATCATGCACAATAATTACCATAAAATACTATACGAGCTAAGCCCGAATACAATTTTCTTTTCATCATAACTTTATTCCTGCTTTTTCTCAGGGATGTGATATATATATATATATATATATATATATATATATATATATATATATATATATATATATATATATATATATATATATGTATATTATATTGCTATGTTTCTGGCAAACTGCTTTTCTAAGGCAGGTGGGGGTTCCAGAAACCACATTTACTCAATTTAATGATCTCATCTAATCTCTATTTGCATCGGTTCCAGAAGAGAGCCGATCAATCAAACTATATTTTAACATAAAAGGCTAGAGACCGCAGACCCCCCTGCTATGGTCACTAACTTGGGATATTATAAATACCATTGAAGAACCTTTCCAAGGGTGTCGTGTTCACCATTTCACTTAATTAACTAGATGATGGCATGCAGGGTAAATAGAACGGTAGATTTTGTTGCAGATCTTACTTTATTTATGTTACGTTACTAGTTAACCTATTGGCTTCATAATTTCTAATCTAAATTATTCTCATTGTAAAAATCTACAGACTTTAACATATGTATTTGAGAATATTGGGAGAACTCTTGCTTATTTAAAATATTATCCGAATGCCACCCATTATTATACATTGATGTACACAATGAATCAAAGGACTAGCACTTATCTTATTGTTGCTCTATGGTCTAGGTCTCTCTCTCCTGTCTCAATGTGCTCAGCTGTACCCTCTGCGAACCTCTGTATTCTGGCTTCTCCCAAGAATTCTCCTCTTCAACTCTTTTCCTTGAACTCTCTAGAAATCCCCAGAACTCTGCCTCTTATACCGTTTTTCCCTACTCCTTCTTGAACAGATGAATTTTGTTCCCCACTCTCCTTTTGGGAAATCTTATTGGCTGACGCTCTAAGAATATTTTCTCTATTGTTCATACTGACCTTGGGCGGCATGTTTATTACACCTTGTCGACCGGGCCTATCTCTAGTTTTATGGTGCTCTTACTTTCGCTTATCTTAATTGGCGGTCTTGAACTACACCCCCCAGGACATTCCCGACCTTATGAATATTTCTTTGTCCGAAAAAGAAACTGGTTAATATTGATATTACTGAACTGGGTGGCATCTCTTTAATTTATTCCTTATTTAATTATTATTATGAATCTTAATTATTTCCTTCAATCCCAGTATCCTCAATACATAACAATATATATATATATATATATATATATATATATATATATATATATATATATATATATATATATATTTATTGTGTTCGTAAGTGTCAATATAAACACATTGTATCTAATTAAATAAAAAATATGGAAAAACTTGAATGAAATTTGAAGTGCTTAACTGAGCACTGGCCATATATAAAATACTGTACGAGTTAAGCCCAAGTACAATTTTCTTTTCATCATAACTTTATTCCTGCTTTTTCTCAGGGATGTGATATATATATATATATATATATATATATATATATATATATATATATATATATATATATATATATATATATATATATATATATATATATATGAAAATTGCACATCGAAATTTTGACTCGATTACAATACCTTCCTAGTATCGGCAATAAAGTAAATAAATGCCAGCTCCTGACAATTTAAAATATCTTAATTCTTAAATTTCTTAAATACCTCATGTAATAACGAGTCTTCGAATTCACCGTCCACTAATGCTTTATGTAATGTTTTGCAATTATGATTTTATTATTGGCTAATCGATACGTAATTTATTTGTATTGAAAGGAGCAAGTAAATAAAATAACTGAAACAAAATACTTGTGGTGCGAATAAAATATTTGGCTTAAAATACTTTTTATTTTTATTAAAATAATAAGAAAATATAGTTTTATAAATTTTGTTATGGGCTCCTTTATATGAAGCTGATTATTCCCAAGACCGAATTTCCTATTCAGTAACAAAAAGCTCACGTGTGACAAAAGATCACAATGTGGTCTGCCCAAAGTGCACTTTGCAAAACATTCTTTAGGTTATTTCACCCAAGTTTGACAAAAAACTTAACACTACAATCTTTAGGGATACTAGTGTTGTACTACTGTGCAGTATGAGCTCTATAATTTTATAGGAGCAGCAAGATCTATACGAAAATTGTAAAACTTAAAAGGCATCTTCAGCTTATACTTTTACGCTAGCCTTTGCTAAATTTTTGAAAAAGATCGCTCTTCAATACGTTTTCCGTTCTTCAACCTTTTTACGGTGTGTTTTTATCTTAATTTTTTTTCCTAAATTGTTATATTTTTTGTTTAATTTAAATCAGCAAAATGTTTAATTTTTAAGTTATAAAAGCCAACACTTGAATTACATTTTACTATGCTATTAAAATTCTATATTTGGCAAATACATATGAAATAAATAATAACAAAATACGATCTAAATAATACTATATTAAAATCAAGAGGTTAGTAACATAATTGAATTAAGAATTCAGGATTTTCAAATAAATTATTTATCCACGAAGACTTTTGTAACAAACCAGTGGTTGTATAATTTAACGAAAGAGCACAAAGTGGCAAGTGTGGGGAGACGGAAAATAACGCTGGGTCTCACTGAGATTTAATATTTTCAGCTTTTGAATGGATTTTTTTTTTTTCATTTGATAGCCCTATAAGCAAACAAATGAAAATAAAAGAGTAGAGTTGTGTTGTTTTTTCTGAAAGCGAAAAATTCCTATTGGTAGGAGAAATCATTTTAATATTCGCTCTCCCAAATAAAAAAATAAAATATATTTTTTAAAAAAACTGACTTCATAATTGAAAAATATCCGTTTGGAGCAATCTGTTATTTTATTGGTTGTCTCTTGTATTGATATATATCTCGAATAAATCTCATATTTATTTATTATTTTTATTCATCTCCCTTTTGAATATATATGAGTTATAATATATATATATATATATATATATATATATATATACTATATATATATATATATATATATATGTATATATATTGCGTTTATAATACATTATTTTAGATTGCGTTTTAATGAGCTATGTTGTAAAATGTTTAACATCTCTAGCTTTTGCTAACCCGATTTTTTTTTTTTTTTTTTTTTTTTTTTTTTTTTTTTTTTTTTTTTTTTTTTTTTTTAGTTTGCTGATATAAATTAATTATGTAGTAGTCAGTAGCTTTGTTTAAGTTTTAGTATATATTTAGTTCGAAATATTAAAACAATATTTTTAATATTTTCGGACATAGTTTTTATTAAACTCGCATTGCTTAGCATTTAAATGATTTCAGAAATAAGTTTTAAAATTAAATCTCAGTTTTTTTTTTTTTTTTTTATCATGAATAAAGGAAAAGCTACCTTTAAATTGAAAAAAAAAATCGTTAATTTTGTAACAATAGCAGCTATGATTGCAGATTGAACGATGTTTAAAAACCTGAACGAAGTAAATCAGTTAGTATAGCTTTATAGGTTGATTTATTTTTTTATTTTTATTTAATTTTTAATTTTGTTTTTATTTTTATATAATGTTTTTATTATTTTTATTTAATTTTTTATTTATTTATTTTTCTTATTTTTATTTAATTTATATATTTTTTATTTTGTTTTTTTATTTTATTTTTTTTTATTTAATTTTTAATTTTTTAATTTGTTTTTATTACATAAATCTATTATTATTATTATTTAAGATACTATTTAAAGTTTTATAGCTTTATTACATTTACATAATTACCTACATTTTAAGGTTTATGATTTGTCATTCGAGAATAAAATCTACGGGACAAACCATCTTTGAATTAGAGGCGTGTCAACGAAAATACGTTTGCGCATGCGTAACTGGAAGTAAAACATGAAATTTGATATTAATATTGGACTATCTAGTTCCCAACTTGTACAATCCCTAAAAATTTCGTCAAAAACGAATTAACGGTAGTAGGTGTTAACATAGTTTTGACTGCAGATAGACCGACACAAAACCAAAAAAAACATGTTCTAAAGTCTAAAACATATAACGCGATTGGACATTTTCGATTCTGTGAACAATTTTTTTTGCCTTATTACATGAATACAAAGTATCCCTCCATTCCTTCGATAGTGAGGAAGTAAAAATTAATACAAAAACTTTTCTTGTAATTTTTTTTCTCATTTCAATTGATGTTTTACATCGTACAAATTAAAATTGGATATTAAAAAAATAAAAAGACTTGATTCCAAAAGACAATACAAGACATTTTCAATGCCATGTATACGATTCCAAAAGACACTTCGAAAAATGTCTTCTGTTAACATTCGTCTTAAATTTTCTCATCGACCTATTTGTCAGTATTCTCTCGAGCATTTATAACAGTAGAATCGTGTGCTGGAAAGAAATAAAATATGATGTTTTCTCTGATCAATAATTCTAAAAGCATTTGTAGAAAGTACATTACAAACATAAATGGCCTCGTCGAAACTTTGACACTTTATTTTACTGGCGGTGGTACTTTCAAGTAGCACCATTAAAAACTAAAAAGTGCATTTAAATCTTTTTTTAATGCTCTTCAAGTCTTAAATTGTACTTGTTGGAAATTCAGGAATAATGATTGTTCCCAAAGCTATAAAGGTTCTGGTCTGCCTATCGACCACGTACAATGAATTTATATTGCATGTTTCAGGCATTATTATGTAAGCCAACTGCATTTATAATCAGGATTAAGATCAGCGAGTTATCAGCCAACACCTTCTTACTAGCAGAGAAACGTAAATTTTTATAATTTTGATATTCTCATTCAGCCTCTCTTAAACTAATAACAAAAATAACCCAGGCCCTATAGTCCACATACAATCTCTAAAGGGAGTTGGATAAGACATCTCATTAACAATTAATTATTTGAAACTTAGCTCATTCGACGGTTGTAATGATTTCTAATAATAAATTTATAACTAATTTGTTAATAAATTATATTTGAGTGTATTTACTCAAATTTCAATAATGTATAACCCACATAATTAATATATTTGCAGCAGATGATGCGTGGAAATGCAAAACTATATTGATACATTTTATGTCATTTTTGATATATTTTATGTTTTCCGCATTGTTCAAGTTTGTAAATGCTTAATCTTTCAAAACGTAATTATTCTAACCTGATTTTCGTTCGAAACTCTGGGTTGAATTTCTGAAGAGGATACACCCCTAAAATTTGCATATTTTTAGGTTTCATGAAAAATTTTCAAATTTGGATTTAAACCGTTTTGCATCTACACGCCTCACGAAATGAAATAATAGTTAATAGGACATATTATCCCAAACAAGGTAAGCCTGTATTGCAAGAAAATATGTAGGAAAGTAGAGTTTTTAGTAAGTAGTTCTGATTTATCCTAATGAAATTGGGTTGGATTTTGTTTCCCTCAGATTAGGTGTTTCCAGATTCAAGGAACGTCCAGGCGGTACGCGAACAAGAAATCAAAAGTCATGAATGAAATCATCTTTTTAACACGTTCAATGGATGATACAAAATAAAAATTATTATTGAATGTATCAATTATAAGATGAATTAACACGATCTACAATTACTAAACTTATTTCCAATTCCTTGTTGTAATTTGTAACTTATATAACAAAACCAAAATACAATAACTTTATCATCAAATTTTCTTTTTGATAAGTGAGATTATTATGCAATTAAAATTTTCGTCATAAAGATATTTTCTTGACGAACATTGTCGGACCGATTCTCCTTTCCACTCCCCTACTATAATAAGGGGACGACGAGTTTCGAAAAATTAAATCCAGCCCTATTTAGGTCCATAATATGTGATTCTGAGTGTTATTATCACTTATTTGAGAAGGAGATGATATTGAAGATGGATGAATTTCTGCAGGGGTTCACCTTTCAGTAAATTGATCTAAGTTTCCAGCGACCGATCGAGATGGCGCATGCATAGACCTGACTAGACTAGGGTCGCTTCCCTTCTGACTGTGCTAGTGAAAAGTGTCGGAGATGTCATCACGGTCTAAAGTTGAATACAGAGCGATTTTACGCTACAACTTTGCGCGTGGGTTAAGTATGGATCAGTATATGGAGTAAATGCTGCCTGTGCTTGGAGAGGATTGTCCACGCCGTACGATGATATTCAGGTGGTACCGGAAGTTTGAAAAAGGAAAATTTGAGCTTGAGGATGCCTGATGGAGATCAGGTGGCCCAGCTTCATCGGTGACTGAAGAAAACATTGTCTCCCAAAAGTGGTGCAAGCTCTCTAAAAACTTCGGGCGAACTCAAGAATGGATTCATAGTCCCTTCACCATGATAATACTCCTGCGCATCGTTCCAAAGTTTGCACAGAATTTTTGGCCAGCACTGGAATAAAACTGTAAGCGCATCCTCCCTACATCATAGATTTAGCTCCCTACGACTTCACGTTTTTCCCTCAGATGAAAAACTGAAAAACAGAGGCATTTCTTAAGCGATGAGGACCTTTCGAGGGATTGGAACGTCGGGTGTGCCCAGATCGCAGAAGAAACGTGGCGGGGTTGCTTTGAAGACTGATTTAGGAGAATGGAGAAGTTTATTTTGTGGTGTGGAAAATGCTTTAAAAAATTGTAGAAAGTAAAGTTGTATTGCAAAACTTTCCTAATGCCCTTTGTACCTGGGATGTTGCAGCAACTTTTTCACTGGAATCTAATAACCCTAAGTGCCACGTTATATTTTTGCTTTTTTCCACATTTTTACAATTTTCCCGAAAACGAATCTAAAGATTTTAATTAACTCGTTATGTTAATGTAAAATTAAATGATTATTAATATCAGTTAGGTCTTATCGTCATTGAAATAATATGACAGATGTTTACTGTCGAATTTTCAAAATGGGCTTCCTCTACAGTACCTTTAATTTTGTTGATTTGAAATAATTAGCCGAATCGTATTGTTAATAATAATAAAACATGAATAAATATAAGCTATGAAAGAATTTTATGATTGACTAAAGGATAAAAAAAGAAGTAACATTTTCCCAGGTTGAAGACAAATTTCCGGAAATAAAAGTAGTAATACAAATACACGTTATAATATACCGTTGGGAGGGCCTATCTGGTGATGAAAAACACATTAACTTAAATGATTATTAATATCAGTTAGTACTTGATAATTTCTACTTATCAACTAATGGAATTTCAATTATTGAATAATGGAAACTAAATGTATACTTTTAAAATGTATTTCAAGAGGATTTGTAAGCGAATGTTGTGCGTGCGCGCACAGCATTCGATTTTTTCTTATTTACGATTATCTATGACTCTATATTTTATTAATAAAGCGAATTCGTCAAAAATCTTTGTTTACAAAATTGATTGTTCCGTCAGTCACAACACAGCTGATACCCTGCCAAAAATGTTGTAGCCGTCAATAGCGGTTAGTGTTAATGGAAGCCGCTTCCTGATTAATCTTGTTAAAGATAATTGGGGGAGGGGAGGAAGAAGCAGTCGGCTGGTGCTATAGCTGTTATGGGAAGGACTTAGCTGTGAAAAGTTAGAGCGCTTAACTTCAACTTAAACAGAGAACTTTAGCAGGGTAATTAGAACCGAGTGAAGACAAATACACTTTTAGGTTTCTCGACGGTTGAGCATCTGTATTTGTATTACTTCTGCTCAACTTCGCCGGAAGAGATCTTGCTGACTGCATCTGTGCTCCGTTGATGATTTAATGTTGATATATTTATAATTACATAAATAAATATGTAACTATATATCTAGCAGACTCTAGATAATTAAAAAAAAAATTACGATTCTATTACAAAACATTTTTTAGTCGTAAAGGGTAACTAGACACTAATTGGATACAGTGCAAGACAAAATTATTTTAAAAATAAATCTTTACTACTCGAATTATCATTTCAATGTAAATAACTTTTTCTAATGTAGTTAATTACAACATGAACAATTAATCTCATAAAGGGACCATCTATTAATAATAGATATTCTTAAATATCCATCTTATTTTATTCTCTGTTCACCAACCGTCTGGTCTAGGTGTTTGACTTTGACTTGGATGGCTGAAATTATTTTTGTGAAGAGTTGTCCCAAGAAGTGTTTTTCTTACGGAAGTTTTCATCTTCCTAAAAGGTCACTAATTTCATGCTAAGAGAAAAAAATTTAAGCTTTGATTTGACCCGGGTTCGATTAGCATAGGAAGGCTATAGGCAAACAGCTTAAGGAAGAACCTTTTAGTGCGCTTGCACCCAACAATAATATTTTGTAATTGAAAAAAAAAACAATCATCTTAGGAATAAGTGCACTCGATAAAAAGAATATAAAACGAATTAAAATTCAAAAGAAAAATTAAGATGGTATATCTGATAAGGAATCTGTCTGAAGTTATGTAGGGGACGACGACTTTTAACTCCTTAGGTGTAACTTCCCGGCCTAAGCTCAGCCTACAAGGCTATTCCTTAAGTTGTCTGCCTATACCTTGCTTTATAAATAGGAGATGCGAAAAAAAAATTAAAAATTTCAAATAATCAACAAAAAGTTCAGTTATCGGATCTATTTTAGTATCCTTCCCAATCGTAACAACATTTTAAAAGAGGCTCCGGTTCGAATCCCGAACCTTCCCACTCTTGCCAGAATATATTGCTTACTTGTACTTGATGACACGTACTTCTTGGTCTGTGAAAGAGGATCGTATAATAACCTCTCATATTCCTTTTATTAAGCTTCTAAAATAAATACTAAAACCTGTTCAAATTTAATTTCTAAGATTGAGAGTATAGATCAATGGTAAGCTCAAATTATGTTCGTACCAAAAAAACGAAAAGAATACGAAATATTGGGTATATTAAATATTGAGTTTGCCAATAGTGAAAAAAAAAAGTCAGCCAGCTATTTCAGTATGCTTCCTTACCATTTATATTGGTTAAATAAGGAAAAAGAAATTAAATGTAAAAATTTCGTAAACAACAATAAATACATATATATTTACGGAATTTGATGAAATTGATACTGGACCACTTGTACACCAGTACACCAATTCAGACGTGCCGTTCTTGAAATACATATTGCCATATCAAGGAAAACATGTTTGCGCCTGTCCAAGACACATTTGTCGATGGAATTTGATATATAGGTACCAAACCGCACAATCTATAAAAAATTCCTCAAAATTTGATTGGCAATAGTAGATATTATCCTCATCACTTAGGTTTGTCTGCTGATAGATCGACAATGAGACGAAACCAAATTTGTTCTGTAATGTCTACAACTTAAAAGGCGAGTGGAAATTTTCGATTTCGAGGTCTAAAATTCTTTTCACTTTCCTCATCAATACATAGCTTCTATACCTTCGCTATTGAGAAATCAAAATAATAATAATGAAAATGGAAGGGGATAGATAGGAGTGAAGATCTTAACTTCGGTCACTTTGTGCAGAAGCAAAATATAAATTTAAAACGATCAAATCAAAACTAAACGAATAAAGAATCAATCTTGAATTCAATTTCTAGGGGAAAAAAACAGGAATGAAGTACTGTATTAAAATTGCAAATATCTACAAGAACTAGATTGACTATTACCTCCAACCGAATAAAAATAAACGGACGAATTATTTCTTATCTGGGGGTAGATTAATGCTTTCCAGTGCTGGAGAAAATGTTAGCCTTAATTGGGTACTACACAGGAAGATGAAAAAAATTGGCTCGATTCGGTCAGCTCACGATAAAAACAATTTGCATCTAATAATAAACCCAATTTCTTATCTTACTACCGTTTCAATTAGGAATTTCCCGTTAAATATTTTAGGCCTATCTACTTGCTTTAAAGAAGGATTCCAAGTTAACTGAACTGTTGGTTAAATAGTCTTAAAGTTTGATTGAAAATACCCATGCAGCCCACTGTGCCAGCAGACTGAAGGCATCGACAAATTATTATAATTATAATTATTTTTCTACAAAAGATTTATTTTATTTTATTTTTTTTACTTAAAAAAATTACTTTAAATTGCATCAAATATTGACATTACAAATAAAAGAAAGGTAATATATCCAGAGCCTCTACTTTTATCTGAAAAAGTGATGGTAAAGCTTTTTTTCAGAGTCCCCTACGCTGAGTACAAATATTGTGCATAAGAATAGATGTGATTTATTTTATTTAAGATGAAGATGATACTTTTACTTAGCCTTAATTTTCTTTATTTCAATTATTTATTTGTTTTTCTATTGTTTAATTCATTCATTGTTATTATCTCGTATGTATTTATTTAATTTTTGTCATTATTTTTTTTAATTTACTTTTTGTCTATAAATATTGTATTTTATGAATATTTATATACAATACTATTTATTGCCCATTGCATTTAAATGTGTTAAATTTTGTTATTTGAAAAAAATGGTTTATCTCATGATTTTTAAAAAATGCATGTTGACAATCATAGATGAAATATCATTTGAGAAATACAGAAAAAAAAAATGATAAAATTTAACTATTGACTGGAATTAATGACATGATTAGAACGGGAATTAATATAGCTGCATCTATCAACGAATGCTTCTTGTTTAGAATTTCTACTGATTTTGAGAGATTTTTACTGTGTAATGTCTCGCGTTCCTTGTTAAACGTCTTTATCATCTTTGTACAATAGTTCCGTATGCTTTATATAATATTTTCGGATAGTGAGAATTGCTACTTATTATGAAAATTTAAGTAAAATAAAAAATGTCATCTTGAACGCATTCATACCTATTTTTTTTATTAAAAAAATAACGCTAAGCTTTTAAGATCCGGAAAATTGTATCGCCAGTTAGAATTCACTGATCTAGACTATCCTGTTATTACCTTAATCAAGTTGTTATTCATTTATCGTATGATTTGAATCCATAAAATAATTTATTCAAAATCAGTTGCATTTTTCAAGTAATAACTGAGTATGGAAATTAGGCTTGGTCTTCGTAGCAAGCTATCAAAACCTAACCGTATTGTGTTTCTTATTTAGATTTTTCTTCCATTACGTATATACCGATCAAATAATAATGATCTCGATTAAGACCCAATTCAAGGATTAAATTAAATCAATTTACATTTGTATTTATAAAATTATCATAAAATCATATAAACAATTATAAAATATTAAATATTATATTATATAAAAAATCACAAACTATAAATTTTATTTTTATTTATAAAGATAGTTCTTAATTTTTGTATTGAAAAAATATCCTTTTCTTCATAAGCAATTATCATAAGTGGTTGCTTCTTTTGTTCTTTTACCCTTAGAAAAGATTTTCGAGAAAAAAGGATTAGCATTTAGGAATACAGCTGGAGCGAAGCCGTAGCAGTTCAGAGTGGAAACCTCAGAGCGAAGCCGAACAAGAGGAGCAATTAGCAAATCCTGTCAAAGGGTCGCCATCTAAGGGTTCCCTCTGAATTTTCAATAAGCCCTAAATCGACTCTTTATTAGCGGCGAAAAGAAGTTGGTTGTCCCCGTAAGGATTAAAGAATATAGGATACATGTTTTATGTTATGAACAACGATAGGTGATGTTTTTTTTTTTTTTTTTTTTTTTTAATTTCATATGATTAAATCGTTTTAAGGTCATTGGAGCCTCAAAAGTGGTTAACAATTTGATGAGATATAGTAATAAAGTTCTTAGGAAATCCTATCATTTTAATTGCTTTGTATAACTAGCAAAAAAGGATTTCCAAATGTTTTCCATAAAATTAATTTTTTTATAGAGTTTTGGGAATTCATTTAATTCGTTTTACACGTCGACAAGAAATCTGGCTTCCAATATACTTCAATAATGTATTTATTCCGCAGACAGACAAAATTCGATGCCTTGGTCTGACATTTTACAGAATAATGACGTGGGGTCCCATATCAAGAACAAACAAAAAACGCTCAACCAAAGATTAAAACTATTGTACTCACTTCTTTCAACACGTTTAAAATTAAAAACTTAGACATGAATTGAACACACTTATTATAACACTTGATTACACATGATTACACTTACTTAGTTAAGCTCATCTCTACGCTTCACAGATGTACGGTACAGCCAAACGGACACACATACAAAAAACTTCAAAATTCTCAGTCGAAAACATCTAGGAATATAATCAAAGCCCATTGGTAAATCACCAACATTACCTTACATAAACACCTCAATATACCAACATTTAGCGATCACATCCGGACCCATTACAAACGATTTCACGATAACATTCACGGACATCTTAACACGCTCATACAAGACTTGGCTACAACCAACATGCCTCACAACACCCGCAGAAGGTTGAAGAGGAGCTGGTTGAAGGATCTTCTAGCCTAACTATATACAATAATCAACTATATACAAAAATCACGCCTAACTATATACAATAATCACGACAGGAAATTTAGAGTCTGTAATACATAATTTTTTTTGTAACTACTCTCATATAAATGCCACCATAATTAATAAAATTTGGTTTCAATCGTACCGCAAGAAAGAATACTTAATATAAGCGGGCTGAAAAGGCCGAAAATTCTTGGTAGTTGTTGTTGTAGAATGCTGCTATAAATTATGCTAAAAGCGAATTAGAATTGCGTTTCTTTCAAACAAAGGCGTGAATTAAGAAAGTTTCCTATCAAATGGCGGAAGAGTTGGTAAAATTTAATATCAGGGAAGGAGAAGTCGGCCAATAGAAACACTTCAGAGAGAGAAAAGTGTCCTTAATTTTGCAATTACTTCATTCCTTTCTACTACCTCGTTTTACAAGATTTTCCGGTATTTATGTTTGTTTGTTTTTTTCGTTGCTCCAATGCAACATAGTATTATATCTTCAATTACCAGCAAAAAATAACATTAAAGGACCCAAGAAGGCTTAAAGATCTGCTATTATTTTAATGCATAGTCATTATAAGTTGGAACTGTCATTAGCTACGAACTTGGAAGCTATGAGTCTGTAAAGCAATAAGATAAAAGAACGTTTAATGAAAATACGAAAAGAAAGCGTATCTATTAGGCTCATGTGCTTAAATGGGCTGAACATCTTTCTCGCATCATTGTCGATGCAGTTTAATATAAGTTATAACCACTTATCAATCGGTGAAGATTTGCAAAACCTAAACTGTGGGAGGCTACGGGCGTAGTATTCAACGAAACCTTTTTCGGGGATATTAGGTCGAAAAATATTAGAC
The DNA here is from genome assembly GCA_948150685.1 of Rhaphigaster nebulosa. NCBI lineage: Eukaryota > Metazoa > Arthropoda > Insecta > Hemiptera > Pentatomidae > Rhaphigaster > Rhaphigaster nebulosa. Next base: position 116,655,574 of record OX411311.1, read on the forward strand.
ACGTAACCGATGGTTCTTGCTATTGCGCCCTAGGAGCCAAAAAACATTAATTTGGATAATTTAAACAAAATTTTATATTATGTCAAACAGTGGTCTAAATTCTCACTTCATGGTGCGAAAAATAATGGTGTGATTGTTATTCGAAATTGCAATACCGATTTTGATTTAATTTTGTTACAGCGTAGCAGGATTTTCGCACTATGATCGCAGAATTCCGTCAACTGTGCGACGAAAAAAACAGGATAAAATGTTTTTCAGGGAGAAACGTTGATATCCATTGTTCGCACCTTTCAAAATAAAAATTTTTGCTCAAAATTTTCGCTTTCAATTTTTATTGAATAATCACAGAACATGCGATAACTTAAACAATATTATATCGATCCATGCGAAACTAGAGAGTGGTTTAGGGCGCTAGAAACTACACGAAATAGCATAATTCTCCAAATGTTTGAGTTTTTCTTTATTTTACATTACTTTTTCTCCCTCATAAAGACATCAAATCTAAACGTTATTGGTGTGGGTTAAAGATCAGAAATTCAGCTTGCAATTTAACAGTAATCATTGGATTGTGCTAATGTTAAATTTTGGATAAAATCCTGCGAAGTTCTTATTTAAGGATTGTGAAGTTAAAATTCTTATTTAAGGATTTTGAAGGACAAACATTGTTTCATTCAGTGATGCCACGTTCGTAGTTTCCCTTTGTGAGTATGATGAACTATGATTTAGAATCACGAAACAGGAAGGACTGTGGTCAATCGTGGCAGATGTTGCTTTAGAATGGTTTAATAGACGGCATCTCAGAAGGCTACGATTTGCCTTTTTGCCTTATTGAATACAGTAAAAATTAATTTTTAAGTAGGGAAACAATTTTTATTTATTTTTCTGGACACATGCTTACATTTAGTTAGTTTTAAATCCATCATTTAGATAGATGCCTCTCCTTCAATTGCATTTATTTATTTTTTTAAGCAAGGAACTCCGAAAAAAAAATTATAATGTAGCCGTTCTAGAACATACTATAATTAAATTAAGTGTTCTAAACAAAGAAACAAATATTGTAATTGTTTAATTATTTTGCTCAGGACATCCATAAAAAAAAAAAAAGAAAAAAAAAATTGAGAGAGGGCTTCAGCCTGGAAGTCTCCACTCCCTTGAATCCGTAAGTGCAAACTATGAGTAGTCAAAGTGAAGATATAATGAAACTGAACAAAAATAAATCCTCAGAACAAAAACAAAAATTAACTTGGGAAAGAAAAAATCTAAATAATATATTATAATAAAGGACATATATCTGGAACCTTAAATAATTTATCTTTTAATTCAGGGATGCCCAACCTTTCTATAACGTGTGCCACAACCAAGGGTCCTCCATATTGAAGGGTGCCACAACTGTACATCCTCCCAAATACCCTTCACAATAATTATTTCAATACAGTTAGAGATTGATAAATTATTTACCACTTCCATAATTTTGTTGTTATTGAAAACTAGTTTAAAATGTTATACATTCATCTTCAGTTCTAAAAACACACAAACAATTCAAAAATAAGGAATTAAAAATACAGTTTGGTATTATTATACATATTAAATTAAATTAGTATTATAAGTAATTTAAATTAGTATTATAAAACAGTTATGAATTATGAATTAAATTAAGACAAGAAATCAAATCCATATTGGTACTCACCAAGGTTTAAGTAGATTATATCAAACAATTTTGCTCATATATATATATGCATATATATATATTCATTTTTTTTATTTTTAAATATTTCAGAAATATTAATATAACAATTGGTAAAGTCATTAAATGGTATGGAAGATTAGTTCCTTTCAACTTCCAGCGCTTGGTAAGTGTATTTATATATACATTTTAGATGCACCATATTGTACTAAAGCTATATATAATTATAGTGCTATTTGTTCATTAACTGTTATATTATCATTAAATATTGTGAGAGATGTGTTTGTTATAATATAACAAACTAAAACGATATTCTACATATAAAATAAATTAGTTCTTAAATATGAATGTACTTAGTATTTTTCATGGAGAAGGGTTCCTCTAATATAAATTTAATCAAAAATTAACAATTTATATTTGCTTCTTTATTTTGTTTACTATAAATGCTATTATTCTTTAACATAAAATGAATTTTAGTTTATACCCCTGCTAAAGGATATTTTAGAATTCCAATCTGATACCTCGTCCTGATTTAAGCTACAGATTTAAGAAGAAGCCTTTTATGGCATCAACTGTCTTAAACCAAAATGATATAAAAAAGAATCTTTGCTACATCGGCTAGTCAGCATTGGAAGGGAAATAAAAGAAGACGCTTGCAAGGCAGTTTGAATCAATCCTCCAACAAGATATGGTAACAGTATGGTACATTAATATATAGTCTAGGAACGGAGAGGGAAGGTTCAAATATTTATAAGGGCCTGTTCCTCCACATCAGCACCGCTGGCTATGAATTTCATGAGGCTTCGTGAAACACATGTTCTAGACCATCGACGTTTTCTTATCTCTTGGACAGTTCTGAGCTGGCCAATATCGCATGGAAGGAGAATTGGAATCATTCCGTTTCGATAAACTAATTGCTTCAGAGTTAGCTAAGTGTCTTTAGCAGAGATCCTTCGCTAGCAAAATTCGAATGGTAAAGATAACTTAACTACCAAACGTGGAGTAAATTTCGTAATCGTTAAGATAAAGTTTCATTGATTTCTCATATTTTTTACAGTTTGTAATTTTTTACAAACTGCTAATCTGAGACTAAAATAGTCTCAGATCCGTTTTCGGTCCCTATTCCTAGTGGCACTCTCCTTTTGCATTTATGGTTAAAGCTAATTGATAATCGTTTTGCATAAAATATTTATTCGAGTATATAATTATCTAGTTTAAAAAAAAAAAGTCTGTATCACTACAACCAATGAAGGGCCTGGGGCTCAGTACTTTCTTGATCAACGTTCGTAACAAGAGGTGATCCGGTCAGCATTCACGCTCAACCGCCAGGTTTATACCCCTGCCTAATGAAGGATCAGGTACTTATTTGATAGAGGCTGGCTTATCTCTGGCCGAACTCTCGTCTACAGAGCCAATCCACGGATGATATTTTAAAGAATAAATAAATTAACTGGGATAGTTAAGTTATAACAGCCTCCAAATGGTTCAAAACCTCTGTTTCGTAGCCAAAAGTAAACAAATTATTTCGCTGTTCTGCAAATCTTTAGTGGTGGAAAGTGTTATTTAACAAGCACTTGTCAAAACATGAAAGGAAAATATCCTGTTTTGGTAGCTACTTCTCAAAGTCGACATTAGTTGATATTAACAAATCGAGGGAGAACGTTCTGTCGAATATCGACTTTTAAATAACTGGTGTAAGGAGGTTTGGGTTATGTGTGGTATTGGAGGAAGTACTCTGAACGGTATAATATAAGACCAATATTATCAAAATGAAACTATAACCTTAATGTATGATAGGCAAACAACATTTTATGAACATTTTAATATTTGTCCAACAGAATTTAAATGTTCATAAAATGTGTACATAAATGTGCCTGTGTATATCCCAGAGCACTTACCCCACACCGACATCAACTTTTCTTTAGTCTTTATATTACAGTCACAGGCTAAAAACTCAACTACAATAAATGAATTGATTGATTTTTATGAAATTAAATTATTTTTATTCATATTTTTACGAAGTACAGGGGTCTTTCGAGAACCAGAATAATTTGGTTTTCTAAAAGGTACATTATAGTAAGTACATCTTAGAGTCAATAACAACAAATAATGTTTAACTGAGTCAGTTTTGAATCGATATATCCTGAAATATTAAATATAAGCATAAAAATCAAATATTTGTATATATGAAACTATTCATTTCAGATTCCATTAATTATAAATTTAATGAAAATATTAAGAAATGTAAATTCCAATTATACTATCTAATATTTATTTAATTCAGTGTAATAATGATAAATAACTACATTAAAACAAACAAAGTCGTCCATTCTATAAATACTTTCGTATCGAACGAGACAGGAAATCCACCAGTATTCACTCATGTGCCTCCGGTACCTTGAGACGGTCTCACGTGTCTCACCTTTACGGCGAGTTCATTCCAAGTGGAAGAGCCACTTGTAAGGAATATTCCACTGGTAGACAATATTTTCTCGGATCTTTCCTATACTATACCATCAGCTCCCAGCACGCTTTCTGCATCTACAGCCACCTAAAGTTCAAATACTCAGTCCTGTCAAAGGAAAGAAGATCGGGTCTTTCTGACCTCTATACGCCTTACCACAGAATCAAAGCATTCGAACATTCCACTTTTCTCTGGAATTCCCTCCCTTCTAGTATCCGGCATGCTTATTCTCTATCCTGATATAGATGAAATAGATTTTGATTAAAATTGAGTAATTTTTAATTAAAACTCTGGCATTGTTTCATTATTTTTATTTTCTATGTTATATTTTTTCACTAGGAGAATCTTTTTCTTGTGTTGCTTATATATTGTAATTGACGTACAAGTAAATATTAATTATTTTTTATTTATTTTATTGGCCAGATATGTTTTATTTTTATCTTGTTTCAGAATAAAGTTTCTTTTTCTATTCTATTCTTTGTAATACGAAACTAACATAGCGTAAACAGTGCTGCCAATCTTAATAATATAAGTGAGCATTCTGGATTGGATGTGCATTCTGAAATTATATTGAGGCATTTCCGAATAATGGCGAGGGAAGCAGCGTCAAGACAGTATTTTTGTGAAATTGTTCATCGTTTGAAAAATAAATCTTAAATCTTAGTAAAGCAAATTTGAACTACTTGAGCTTATTTTTCTCATGTGCCACGAGCCTCATGTACCACGGGCCTCATGCCTTGCATTGCCTATGTGGAAAATCTGGCACTGCTTGTTGATTATTGGCTGTAAGCAAGTATGAACTTCAACTGGTACAGGCCTGAAGGGCTGCCTGCTTGTTACCTGCCTATTCTAGAACGAGAAAAAAACAAGATTTGTTTTGTGGGTCCGCTACGAAACAAAATCAACGCAGGTCGAATTTAAACCGGTGACGCTTCCGGTCTTATCATTATTGTTTAGCCGTTTGGTGTTACAACTCCATGTTCAGAATTTTCTTATCTTTATTGTATGTAATACTCTAAAGGCCATTTTTATAGTGTTATAAATTATTATTTGGTCCTTTACTGAAACATTGCTAAGAACATACTCGTACATCTTTATTGGTTTCACTTAAATAGAACTGCTATTAAAAATTAAGGAAAAATGGCTCCTTTTGCCTCTGATCTATAGAGTGAACCAAAATAACTTATTATATTTTTATCTTAAGGGAGAAGTTGGTCGGGGGGTGCGGTCAAAAAAGTAACACTTATAAGTAACTATTTATACTTATATATTTGTGCCTTAGGCACAAATATATAATTATAGTATAGTATAGTTACTTATAAGTGTTACTTTTTTGACCGCACCCCCCCGACTAACTTCTCCCTTAAGATATACATCTGCGGTCAACGAAAACTCTCTCCTATTATATTTTTAAGTGGTTAAGTGACTTTTCTCATTAAATTTTGTTTTATGGTCTGATATCGAATCCTTTAAGCATTTACTAGCACTGCAATTTGAAAACAATAACCAGTAATAATAAATACATCCCCTGGAATAAATAATAAGTCATAAAATCCTAAATTTACTCTCTGAGTATCTACTTAAGTTATAATATTAAGTTAAGCCCGGGACGTATTTACTGGTACTACCGTTTTGATAGGGCCTTACAATGGACATTGTTTAATGAGACAGGTCGTATATTTGAGTGTGTACAATGGAGTCAATATATTTCCTCTCTCTTCTATCCTCATTATCCTGCCTTATATCACCCCACCAGTTTGTATTACCTTCCCTGTTCCTGAGTAAATAAATCATACAATTACTCATAATTAATAGTTAATAATATTTACAGATAATGAAAGCCTACATCTTATAAGACATAATTTTCATTATTAAACATCACAGGCAAACAAACCAATAATGACAATTAATTCATTAAGGGCTAATGCAACCTAGACATAGCTCATATAAATCCATTGTGCAACTAATATGTACAAAATTTACCCTGGCCTAGCTCATGCGATCAAGCATATTTAAGTATTATAATATAAAAAATACATGTTGGTATAGCATACCTAACTTATTTCAGGTTATGGCTAGAAGAAGATTGGTTTGATACTCCTCAGTTGCAAAATTACTTAGCCGCGCATTCTTTCCATAAACTTAATTAGAATTTACAAAACTCTAAGGAGGTGCTTTGGCAAAAATTGGTATATAATTTTAGAATTAATTTAGTTTTCAAGAAAGGGGAAAAACACAAAAAAAAAGTTGTAATTGATTGAGCAATTAGGGATTGGTCATTTTATACAATCATGCGGACGTCAAATAATTGATCAATGATTGTCAGACTTGTGACAGAATCCACTGACAAATTTTGGAGGCCATATATTAGGGAATGAAAGGGGCTCAGTAGGGATGCTGATGCCTATACAGTAATATTGTGCCATAACTTCCTGCTTCATAACTTTGTGTCATTCAGGACGAAACTGAGTCGTGTCAGGACATATTTAAATGGATTCAGAAACTACTCATATTTCTTATTTAGCTAAACAGGTAGAGAAAAAACAATGATTATTTGATCTGCGATATACTTGCAAAATTTGTTTCCGAATTTCGGGTAAAAAAGTATATTTGTTTATTTATGAGTAGTTTAAAACTGATGAAATAAACGACTGTTTGTTAATAATTTTAATGCTAGAGGAGAATTATAAAACCTCAAGTGTTTACCAGCAATTAATAAAAGAAATAACTGTTCCCTGAGCAATCCAAACATTTAAAAGCGAATATTTAGTGTGAAAAAAAACGATAAAAATTCCAAATGGTCTGTGAAATGAAAAATTGTTTATCTATCTGAAACTTTCTACCAAATACAGGCAGCAAATCTTAAATGAATTTAAATTGATCATCCAATCTCCTGGGGTAAACAGAATTATCATTTTTTTTTTTACAATTATTTCTTCTGATTATAAGAAGGCTGATTTCATGAATATCGAAGGAAATTCTTAAAAAATTTAAATTCCAGTTATATTTTTGTAGAAAATTCTGGAACATCTTGAACATCAGTTTTTGTATTATTATTTATTTTTTCTCTTTGAATTTGTATTCTTTATTATTTTTTCTCAGATTAATGTAATTTCTATCTTCTAACACTAGTGGAATAATAATATTTCAGACTGAATCCCAAGAAGAATATGCTCTATGACAAATATTTAATATATCATCCCGAGGCTGGGCATCTGTATCGAAGGCTGGATATAGGGAGCGGACAGCGGACAGCGGACAGAACAGATCGCCCGAGTTATTCACTCGAGCGTTAAGAACGGAAATCCATCTCCTCTCTTCGCTATGGCGGCATCGGGCCCTGCTCCATCTGTTTATTTGTTTCCATATAACTCAGCCATCTTCCCAACAACGGGATATTCTTCACACATCTCGACACAAAACCCATATCAAGCTTATATCAACAACACCTTTATATCACGGATACTTCAAACTTCAAAAAACATAATAAAATTATTGGAATATTTTAGATATAATAACAGAATAAATTAGCGATATTGTTAAAATCTGCTCTATCGGTGAGTTAGTCGTATTAGCAATGAAGTTGATGGTACATTACAGAGGGGAAATATCTTGTGAAAGTCGACCAAATAGGCAGTTAGCATCTAAGCATTCAAGTCGAAATGTTGACTGTAGGCATTTAGTTAGTATTTTTTGAAGTTGGGTAATCTCAGTTTTGTAGTAAAAATAATTTCGCTTCCTACTCTAGAAAACAGTGTTTTTCAAGGTGGGTCCCTTACGTACAACTCAAGGATGCCGCAATTTTTTTAAATAAATAAATAAAAATTAAAATTAAAGCCAGTTGACATCCGCATGACGGTATGAAGCGTCAATCTAATTAGGGATTGATAAATTATTTGCCAGTTCTATAAATTTGTTTTATTGAAAACATGTTTCGAATGTATAATATTGAGATTCAGAAGATGAATGTATAACATTCGAAACTAATTTTCAATAAAACAAATTTATAGAAATGACAAATAATTTATCAATCCCTAAAAATTAAAGTTTAATTTTATTGCAATTCTATGTTTTATTATTTTTCAATTATGCTTCAATCTTATACTTCAATTTTGCTCAATAATTTCTATGTTCCACCTTCTATGTTCCACTGCCATAAGGCTAGGTAAGACTTTGTACATATATTATTTAAATAATACAACTACAAAATCAGAATAGATTTACATTCATATTTAACGGCTCCTATGTCGTTTCTAAATAGATTCAACATCAGGACATTATTTCTAATGTCCTTGACTTTGTGCCGTCCGAAATTTCATTAGAGCCCTTCCAATCATCCCAATCCTTTGGATATTAAGTTCCAATTATCTCTATAATATTCCTCGTAGATTGAAACGTCAATGGCAACGAGATCAATTGTTAAATATGCCTATTGGAAGCCAGATTCTCCAATCAAGTTCAGAGCATTCGGGCTTTCATTCAACCTCCATTGGTTTTTTTCTGACGCGTCGAGTGAGAACTGGTGGCATCAACTGAAGATCTGCTGTGCACATGGTATAGAGAGAGGGTTTAGGGTGCCCTGGACTGAGTGTAAATGTCGTAAATAAACTTGTTTAATGTATTCCAAAAATATTTTATTTTAAATAATCACATTTAAAACATGTTAAGGTATTGTGGAGTAAATGGACAATCGTCTTTCGAGTTGCGTTTTTGGGAATGAATTGTTAGCACTGATATAGATCGGCTTTTGCGGTAAATCTCCATTGCAAATATTTATTTGTTAAATGTTCATAAAATTAAATAGGTTATTCTTAGTAGATTCCAAACAAAACCATTGGACATTTAAATATCAATTATTTAAAAACCCGTCTACGTTTCGATAATAAATGCATTATTCGGAATAAAAATCACACAAAATCTCATTTATGCATATTAGATAAATGAGTTTAGCAGACTAATCCATATTTAACTCACAAAGACATCTAAAGAATTCAAGAAGTGGTAACATTCATTAAGAACTTTCTTTGAAATCCTTCAGTTATAACAGAATTCATTATTTAATTTTTTTAAAAATCATTTGAATCTCTTTCTTTAAATTACTTTTTATATTTTTTAAAAATGTTTGTAATCAACTAGTCGTTTGATTCTCTAATAGTTTTGTAAAACACGCTTTTTATGCCAAGTACGATCATCGAAGCATTTGCATTGCCAGCCAGGTATGATGAACTTTTTGTTAGTCTAACCAATAAATATCATTGATATGATTATTTTTGTCTGTCCTGGTAATCTGTTTATGAACAGTAAAACCATTTATAATAATGTATAACCTGTACAATAAACAAAAAGGGCTGGCCGGTGTTCAGCGATGTATATCGAGGATATTACAGATGTCGTGCAAACAATCCACATATTACTGTCCGTGAGATAGCAGCGGAATTAAATTCTTGCAATTCGACCGCTTTTGACCATCTTAAGAAAGCTGGGTACTCCTGCTTGTACGATGTTTGGATTTCCCATGAACTAAGTGAAAGGAGCCTTATGGAACGAATTCCAACTTGCGATTTCTTATTGAAAAAAAAAATATGAAGGATCCCATTTTGATGAGAATAGTGACTGGCGACTATAAATGGATTCTGTACAGTAATACTAGCCGAAAAAAATCATGGAGATTGCCTGGAACGCTACCGCTAGCAATGTCCAAGGCCAGTTTGCATCCAAGGAATATAATTCTCTGGGTTTCGTAGGACTGGAAGTGACCCAAACACTTTGAGCTCCTTTCGCGAACCAAAACCATCAATGCTGATGTTTGCTACGCCCAATTAGATCGACTGAAGGCGGAAATTGAAGAAAAGCAGACAAAAAAATAAAATAATGACCACTAATATGAAAGATGTAATATACCAACATGACAATGCTCGGCCTTATGTCTCATTAAGGACTCGGCAGCACTTATCGAGCATCGGATGGGAGGTTTTACCTCAGCCACCTTATTCACGAAAAATCGCTCCTTCAGATTGCTACCTTTTCCGTTCCCTCCAAAATTTTCTGCAAGGAAAATCCGACACTACAGAACAAGTAAAAACGGAGCTTACATTGTTTGTAGGACATATAGACAGCGATTTTTGGAAAAAAAGGGATTATAGACCTTCCAAGTCGTTGGAAAAGAGTAATCGCGAATGGCGGTAATTATATTTAATTTATATAGAAAATGTTTAAGCTTTTGACAAATTTAAATTTTTATCAAAATTTCTTCGCGAACAACCAAATAGTTGGATCTATTTATTAACCTTGACCTTTAGGGAAAAATCCAGATAGTATTCAATTTGTTTTCTATGTGTTTATTCGTATTATTCAGGGAGTAAATAATATGAATTTAAATAAAATGAAATTATTTCATTTTTGTGTTTTACCATTATATTTTCTTTTTTCAAATTTCTTGAGGCCTAAGATATGCAATCGTAGAGAAAAAAAAAACCCCTAGTCGAAGTAAGAAAGCGCTATCGAGGGCAAACGGCCTGGTTCAAAGCGAGGATTAATTTTGTTTATCTTGGATTGTGGATGTTGGGTCCTCTTGGAACTCTGCCACCTTCAGATAACCTCCCCCAGCTCTTCCATGGCTAAGCCGTCAACAGATCTCCATCGAATTTCCTCCTTGGTCATAAGGAACTTCAAATGATATATATATGAAGAAAGAATATCAATACGGCGAATTCTTTGGATATTCATTCTGGAGTATAACCACAATTTAGATAGCACCGAACTTGGTATTGCCTTGGGGAAAGGAGAATGGTCTAAGCCACCCAACGAAAAGTCCTTTAAATTACATTTAAAAAAAAAATATCTATTGGTTAATAATTTAATAAAAATTGATTTTATTATTTTACTTGTTTGACTGCCTTTAGTAAATTTTATAATCGCTCAACACATTTTTAGTTATTAGTATGTTGTTTTATGTTTTTTTAGGTTATTATTTGCATAATAGTTAGTGGGTACATTAGTGACAACATAAATAGACCGAAGAGAAGTATTTCTTAACTAAAAATAAACTAGGCCAATGAAAAAAGCCAAAACGCTGTCCAATTATAACGCCCTTCTAAATAATATGACCATTTGGTGCGTCTGTCATTCTGAACCGCAAAACCCTCACAACCGTCGAGTATTGCGGGTACTGTACTGCCTCGTGCCTATTTCTATGTTTCAATGAAAAATTTATGAACATCAGATAGTGAATATAAAGAATGCCGATAGACAATTTTATTGTGAGGGAACCATAAATACTTAAGGCTAAATAAGTATTATTTTTTTTTTATTAATTATAACTGGTCCTTGGGAAGGGATCTGTCAACCTCTCTACAATTGTTTAATTACAATTTACAATCCCCCAAAAAAGTATTTATAAAAATATCTTAAAAATATAGAAAAAAAATATATGAAAGAATCTAATAAAATAATGTTTTTTAAATAGAGAAATAGTAATGATATAGTTACTAGTTACTTTATTAAATGTTAGTATTATTTTACAAATGAAAGAATTAAATTTCTTTTAATGAACCATAATGACTGAATTTATGATGTTATTATGTTCTTGCTGGTTCGAAATTGCTATTTTCTCATCATCGCTAATACTTTATAAGAAATATAATAACCTTTTATAACTAATAATAATAATATTAATAACTATTTCACTATGGTCTCTTCGGAGGTGCCTCCCTTATTATGAGGTGGACATGTGTGTCTGCGGTGTCCTATCCTGAGGTGAATAGTCACTTCTTATACGCCTGGATGTAGTCAATTGCTTCACACTTTTCTTAATGGATTTTTACCTAATGGATGGGCTCTCATTCCACATTGACAGCCATATTTTAACAGTGCTTTCTTTTATTGGTCGAGAGAACTCTGAAGCAGTCAGGGCTGTTGTTTTATCATCTAGTTTATTCTTTATCTTGTACTAGTTTTTTATATCATGCTGTATTTTCTTTTTCTAAAAAACATGGCGTTCAATAGCATTCGTTTTCAAAGTATTAGAACATCGTATTGAATTAGATCATTGTAAACCATGTGATAGCAACTTTTATCATATAATTACTTCTGATAAATGTATCTGTTATTTAAAACTGACAGGAGTTCAAACTTCAGATTCTACCGTAACAAAAATGTTTTAGAAATTGACTTGTTTCATGTCCATGAGATTTATTTCGTATTTGACAAAATGTAGTAAGGTTTCGTCCAATAAATGTTTCAACAAAGAAAAGACTTTGAAGCATTCTTGAATTCTCTTATTAAATTTAAGATTTATTTATTCATTGCTAAACTGGAAGAATATTTCATTAACTTCAGTTTTTTTTATGGAGTATTATTCACCAATAATTACTGTTATAAGAAATATTTTTTTGAAGGATAGATATATTCCTTAAGCAAATGGTACTTGATCAATATATATATATATATATATATATATATATATATATATATATATATATATATATATATATATATATATATATATAATCAGTATGGATATATTTACTCAAGAAAATGTAGCTATTAACTAATGCTTTTGTAGGTCCCATGAGTTTCTTTAAATAATTATTGATGTTCCTATGATAATACATGAGCCAAATATAATTGAATTATAATTCAAGAATTGCAAACGCAAACTAACCAAAGTTCCCGAGCAATATTTGGTTCCGTTAGTCGTTCCCCAGAAGCGATACACAGATGAGGCAGACCGGACCAAATTTCAAGTTGCACCAAGAGTACAACCAACGATGATTTATTCCTCAATATATCTCTGCTTTGACACCTGCTAGTGTTCGTCCCGCTGTTAGCGCATTAGCTAAGTCAGGGAATCCCAGTGAATCAATATATAATAAATTTGTAAAATTTAAAATAGTTATGTTTCCGTTTGTGCATTCCTTTTCTCAAAACCTTTTATGATCTTTATATTATTTTTAAACTATATAGGAACTAGTAATTTTTTAATAACCTCATTGTTTTATTTACATATTACTTGGTAAGCAAAATATTGTTATCCATTCAAAATATCGATGTGCATTTTTAAACAAATCTATACGTTTGAGAACACCTGAATGAAAAAACGTATTTTCGGCCTCTCTGTGCCACGATTATCACTTGAACAAGTTGACTGATTTTTGTTGAACTTTTTCTCCCGATGGATGTGTAAAAAATCGGGCATCCTGTGCTCAGTAGCCGAAAAACATATTTTTCTTTAGGCCACACGGCCAAACGTCTCTAACGATTTTGATGAACATTTTCTAAAATCTTACTATATAGTGAATCCCCGAGAAAATCAGAAATAAAATAATATTTCGTTTACACATAAGTCAAAAAGTATACATTTCATATTACGTTATAACCATTTGATAGTTAATTTAATTCAATACAAAACAAAAAAATAATCATCGAAATCGGACTATTAATAGCTAAGACCATATTGAACTTTGTAGCAACGTTTTTAAAGTACTATGTGATGTTCCTATGGAAACCCGTATACTCTTCTGTTTTCTTTCTTTTTTTTCCTTTTTCGAATTCCATGAAAACTGTATACATACCGGAAAATTCCAGATGCTTATTAGAAAGAAAATTAAATGCTCCACAAAGCTAAATTAAAAATATCTTATGTGGACACCGCATGGCTTCCTTGTACGCCTATTGAACTATAAATCGGTGGCTCAAAACGTGATCCTGAATTTGGTAACTACTTTCCGATGATTGCAGAATCTCAAAAATGACAATCGGCGTCGCGACATCCATTTATTGACACACACAGAAGCTCTTGTTTCTGGAGGTCTCATTCCGTTATTATAAATCGTTAAAGCAAAAATGTTGAAATGGACAGTTTCAACATTTTAAGTGGAAGAACCCACTTAACTTATATTATTCTCCTGCTGCAGATTTGTTCAGTTCACCAATGGGGAGGAAAACAATTATTTTACTCTCAATATTAACACTTAGAACAACTAAGATAAATGTTTAATTAAATTAGAAAAAAAATCGTGTTTGTAACCTTTGTTACCGAATCATATGATCTCTGAATGTAATATTAATATAATTTTGTATGAAAGTTTATTATGACCTTCTGGTAAAGTATCACTTTCGGCTCACCAATTTTAACCAACATCTAGTATATTATTTATATTGATGTAAAAGTCCGATTTGATATGTTTTACATTATATTTTAATATAACTTTTTATGAAACTTTTATTTTGACCTTCAAGTAAAGTACCGCTTCCGCTTTTCCAATTGACGCCAAAATCTAGTATGTTATTTTAATAAATATATAAATTATAAATACTAAATTTGAAAAGTTTTGCATTACATTGTAATATAATTTAGGATGAAAAGAGAGATTTACAACTAGATTTCACAGCAATTTTAAATACAAAATTTACAAAACTGTTTTTGAGTTATGCGAGATAGGCACGTACGAACGTACGTACAGACGTCACGACGAAACTAGTCAGAATGGATTCAGGGATGGTCAAAATGGATATTTCTGTTGAAATCTGAAAAACGAAAATTTTCGCGAATACAATCCTTCCTTTATTGCGTACAAGGAAGTAAAAATGAAAAAAAAAAATCTTTATCGAACCTATATTATCAAAAGATACTACAGCAAACAGTTTTTCGCTTTGCACCCATATCGGTAAGGAAAGTTTTGTGATTAGACAATTTTAATCCACAAGCGCTAGAAAATCGAATTCTTCATTATTTTTTTTTTATGTCATAAGCGTGGCCGAATTTCTCCTTCATGCATTCATAACTTTATACAATACATTTGTACTATTTAATATTTCCAGTATAAAAATAACACCAAAATTTACTCATAATTGCATATAGGAACTAATTTTATTGAATATAATAACAAATCTAATCCTTAATTTATATTTACATAAAGAAGCAATCTTAAATATGTATACTTATGACAGTTTTCTTGTTTGATTCTGTTTGCCACGACTGAATGGTAACTGTTTCTTTCTCTATGTTTCGAAATAGGAAGCGTTTTGCCGGTATTTTTATTTGTTTGAGTCTCTTTCAGTTGAACTGAAACAGTTTTTAACTATACTAAAAAAAAAACAAAAAAATAGATAAAACAAACAAAAAATAAAATCACTAACAAGCGGACAGCAGAAAAAAAGGAGAGGCGGATATCCAATTTATTTCTTTGATTCAATGTAGTGACACCGCAGGTTTCATTTTACTTCCGTGTTCATGTTTCATTTGATCAGTCGTTAGCTTTTCCTGAAGCAGACAATTTTGGACATAAATTACAAATAGATATTTCTCATTACCTACAGCCAAATTGAGTATCAATGATTTCATCTATTGATAAAAAAATGTATAAATATATATATATATATATATATATATATATATATATATATATATATATATATATATATATATACATACATATTTCTATTGTTATGAAACATATAAAAGTTATGAAGAGACTCAAATTCAGTCAATATAAAATCCAAAAAATTGTATAACACTACGAAAAGAATGGAGGAATTCGAAGAAATCTTCAAATTACTAAAATGATGAGTGAAGATGGGAAATCGATTCACTGTATATGGATGCTCGGAAACATTGGAATAAAAGGCAACGAATGGCGAATAATGTTGCCAAAGAGGTCCTGACTCTTCCTGGTCGTGGTAGGTCTTTTCTAACACCATCAGAACTGGCATTTCCTTTAAAAGAAAAAATATTTAAGAAATGGGAAGAAATGCAAAGTTAAAACCATAAAGAGGCAGCTAAAGTCTCGGTAGACCTCAAGTCGCAACAGCGGTAGAGAATGGTCCCAACCAAGCTGAGAATTGGACATTCAAGACTGACTCAAATTCACTTGATATCGAAGAAATTACTCCCAAGACGCCGACATTGCAATGGAAGCTTGACAACAGCTCATACCTTTGAAGAATATCCATTCTATCTTAGAACATTTGTCCAAAAGAGAATACCAAGCAGTATCTCCATTGCCTTGGGAAATGACAGTAATAAGAAAGGTCCAGTTGAGGTCGTGGGGGCCGAGAGTGTTAAGGCGTCACCTTAGTAACCTCGAGACTACTAAGGCGCCGGTTCCATTCCGGCCTGGGCGGGTTGAAATTTATTTCGTGGCGGCCCCAAGCAATGAATCTCGACCTTCCCACTCTGGTTAGAATAGGTGTGTAGCCCATCCTGTATGCCTTAATAGGTCAGGAAAGGGCGTTAAACTGCAATAAAAAATATATAGATGCATAAATCGCTATGGCCCTTTTCGTAAAATTCGATATTTGAAAGGAGACCTAATAATGCCATGCCGGAACTATTAATTTTACTACCTCTTTCATTAGATTATTTGCTACTTTTTTACATATTTATTTATTTCCTCAATTTTATATAATTTATTTGTATTATATTTTTTTCTTTCGATTTTGTTTTTCCTATGAGATGCTCATTATTTTGATTAAAGTCATCTAATAGATATGCCTGACACTGATTCGTGTCATTAAATAGACAACCAACCCCCACTGTTTTCACTATCTCACTTACATTTTAACGTATAGTGTAAGGCTATCTATAAATTATATTTCGTTGGCGCAGTGGATGGGAATTTAGTCCTAGTTTCGCTTTTTTTAATAGTATAAATAATACTGGTACACAGAAGTGATGGCTAAAGAGTTACTCTTTTGTCTTAATCCCCTTCGTCTCTTAATTTGCTATGCTTAATTTGTAATGGTTTTCTGTTCTTAAGCATCGATTTTTGGTATTTATAAGAGATTTACAACTCACTAAGTGATGAATGGGATTCAGCCTCTATTTGTATCCGCCTTTCACAACTAAAACTAATAAATAAATATATATATTAACAGTCTCTTAACACAACGTTTGTGTTTTAATTTCATTCAGACAAATCTAATTAATTGAACTTGAAAATTTACCACGAAAATTTATCTAATGATTTTACAATTTAGAAAAGATATAAAACAAACTTACCCATACAGTTACATATGAGCTGCTTACTTTCAATACGGTATCCACGTTTTTAATCTTATTTGGTGAATTGAATTGAACCCTCCAATTATTTCCCATCAAATCCCTTTCTCTTACTAGGCTCAACTTGGGGGCTTGCTTCAAAAGGAAACAAATACGTTCTCTACAATATTATTAAGATAATTATTCCAATATTGGAAATGTGCACTTTTGAAAGTAAGCTCCTCATATGAGGGTGTGAACTGGAAAACTCATTATATCCAATTCTTATTAAAATCGAGAAATAGTAACGGCTATTATTACTCGCATGTGTTTACTGTCAGAAGAAGAGTTTACTGCCGAAATCTGTCTAAGCTGACCCTTTCCTTGATTTAATTTTTTCTTTAAAAATCGTTAGTAGTAATATAAAAATCATAAACTCTTCATCCAGCAACCGGTGAACTGCAAAACGACTTACATAACAATGTGAAAAAAGAGAAATAAGGAATTTTGCAGTTCATAACCTAATATTTATAGAAACTCAAAAACTGATAAATAAAATAAAACTTGTTAAATTGTTTATACTTTAAAACCAATATAACCTTCCCATCCAACCCAAAAGGTGTATACAAATGCACGTGGGCTCATTTGGATCCGCTGGACACATTTCGCTCCTTGCTATAGCGCCTTTAGAAGCGTTTACCAGGCTTAACTTTCTAATTTTTTAAAAATAATAATAAGAAGAAGAAAATTCTTATTCAGAAGTGAAATTTGTAATAAGAGGATGCCTCTCAATTAACTAAAAATAAATAAACAGACCCTCGCACTTAAGTCAGGTTCTGTTCCTTGAAAAATGACTTAAGCCGAATTCGACTTAAGTAGAGTCCGGTTTGACAAAAACGTAACTGAATACGTCCATAAAGCCATATTGTGTGGCCTATAGTGGATAAAGTGTTTTGCATAATTTTTTTAGAAACTATACTCCCAATAAATCATAAAATAAGAGTTCAAATTATTGTAAAATCCATTGAGTGAGAGCTTTTTATTTCATTTAACAGTTCATATTTGTTTTTTATTATTGTTTGAAGTTTAATTCTCGGCACACCTTTTTTTTACGATTTCTGCTTTCGATAAACCTTCGTCCCTTAATTTTATGACGATGATATTATGATATAGGGTATGTACAGCCGAAATGTTGTAAAATAATTAAAATAGAGTGGTGAAGTTATGTACAGCCAATTATTTTAATTGCGTTAATTTTATGACTTCATTTTTCGCTATCAGTGGAATTGAATGTTTCCGACAAACACTAGCAGACGGAACACTTTTATCACTCATTTTCCTTTTTAAAATTCCTAGCGGAAATCACACTTCACACAAGGACTGTAAGCAGCCAAAGAAATAAAATTTTTATAGTATAATATCTCTTAATAATTTTATAGTAAATACTTAATAAAATTTGTGGAACGTTAATTCAGATCGGATGCAATTGTTTACAGAAATGTACTAATTGAATTCATGTCTGTTTCGAACTATCTTTTTAATTACCTCTTTTTTTCTATAGATTTTTAAAATTAATTTAATATTTTATTTTTTATTAATTGATTTTTAAAGCCTTCGTTCGATAAAAAAAAATTTCGAGTGACGTAACTTTTCTTTTTTTGTCGCTTTGACGTTAGCCGGTTCCTTGTAGCAATTGGTAAGCTACATAACCTCGAAATAACTTAAAACAGAGCGACGTAAAATGAGAACTGCCTTTATGATTTTGTTTTAAAAAAAAAAAATTATAAGTTGATATTTACAAATAAAATTATTAAAGTTCATATGATACAATGATTATTTTTTGATGAATAAATTTCATATATATTTATAATTTCAATTGCGCACTATATGAAGAAAGGCGACCAACTACGTCATAGGACCATCCACCATTTTGGCACTCAGGATGAGAGCTCACCTTACTACTTATACATCTTACCTTCCATCTAAATGGAGTTGTTAACTTACGTTATGATTTTCAAATCACTAGTGATTTACAAATTATGTCTCTAAATAACAAATTACAGACTTCTGTGGCCATACGTATGTATGGTTCCGAATTAATGCGACTGATTCTTGGGTGCTTAAGGAAGACTGCATAATCAGTATACTGTTCCAATCACCTGATTTTTCTCATGTCAAGTTTTTATTTGAAGTTTAAGTAGATTCATAAAATTCTTGTCAGCTCCAAGTGTCGCAAAGTCTTGTAATTTTTTGCTCAACTGGTTATAAAACGCAAATTATAGATTTTCTTAGTAGTATTCTCATTTTAGTTTACAATACTGGCAAAATAAAAGAACTATACCTGATTGCAAATAAGAAAATCCAACTACGCACGTTTATGACAATTTTTTATTAACGAAAAAGTGCAGAAGTAAACAAATGCATTAAATTGCTATTTCGTTATTGATTTATTGATTGATCGTTAATGTCTCATACAATAAAGTATATTCGTACTGACACACAAAATTATTTCCTCAAAGTAATGATGATACGATGGAAATTCATTTATATAATAGGAGCTAAGACAGTGAGTGTATATTAATGGAGTGTTCTACTGGGGACTGATTGATCGCTCGGCAAGGCTTTCCGCATCGCTGATCTTTGATGATGAGTGGGAAGTCTCATGCCCCATCAGTAGCAGTTCTATTTGCTCTTCCATCATTTCTTCCATTCTTACCTTCTCTCGTAGCTAACCTCGTATTGGAAACTATATTATCTCTAGGGACAGTTTCTAGTTATAATGTTTCCAAGATACTTCTGGAAACTATAATCCTGGAGGCTAGATTTAAAAGCACTGTGTGAAAATGTAAATTTGAAAAAAAATAAATCTTCAAATGCTTACCATTCAGTGTTTTTTGAAACGGCAAAATTTTCTTTTAATTTGGCAGTATTTTATGTTAAATAGGTAACCTGAAAAACTAAAATTAATTTGGCAATGTGTTTATGGATCAATACAAAATTTATAAATTTTATATAGAATTTTTGGCTATAGAAGATTAAACTATTTCGAATATTTAGTTAATTTCGACGTTTCGGTCTACTTTGTATGCCTTCTTCATTTTACAAAGACAAAATGTAAATCGTATAAATAGGTAACATGACATTATTTGTAAAGTAAAATAAAAGTAAAAGCAATAAAAAATAAATCAAGCGTGATTTATTTTTATATTATACTACTCATATTACCATAATTTCTTATATATTATTCTTACTTCCTTAATTTCGTTTGATTTTTCTTGCATTTTATTTTTGTTTTGCCTTTTATATACTTCGTTTTTATATCTATTTACATGAATCTCTTAATTGTTGTTTACAAAATTTAGGACCGTATCTCCCGCATTCCGCAAATATTTTGATTATATTTTTTATATTATTTTTTTATTTTGATCATCAGCTTTTCATATGTTTTAAAATATAATCCTTTTATCTTCTTTCTGGTTTGTTGTTATAGATGTTCGATAAGTTAGTGAATTTTATCAATTAACTCAATAAAAAAAAAAAATGTTAACAATAAGCATTTATAGACAATGAATCTTCAAGTAAGGGAAATTCAAGTAAACACGCTACTGACTACGAAATTTATGAATGTTCTGAAAATATTTTTAATAATATATAGTATATTATTTATTATGTTCTCAATAATTTTCCCCAAATTTAAATTTTAAAGAAAATTATTTTTTCGAATGTAGGTAGATTGTTATATTTACTTTTAATTAAGGTAAGATAACAAAAACAGAAAAAAATATAATAAAGAAAAAACAAATACTTAATTTTAATGTCGATGTTCTAATAAGAGATTTATATGCTGCTGGAAACTGAAAGCATCTCCTGTTACTCAAAATAAATAAGGCGTACTGCGACTGTACGTTTAGTTTTCAAATATTCAAAAATATTTTCATACTCTACTATTTCGTTTTAAATATAAATATATATATATATATATATATATATATATATATATATATATATATATATATATATATATATAAAATGTTTATCATAGATCATTAGTACTTGATAGTAGTATCATTAGTATTAATCCTTGCTTATGATGATATCTTAAAACTTTACAGAATGAGGTCATAACAAGGTGGTTTTTATGGGTTAAAAAATCTATTTCAAATCTTTTGCAATTAAGCAATTTTGTTTATTAGCATAACAAAAAGAAACTAAAATAAGTTCCAGATATTTCAGGTTCTTAAAGTACAGAATTGGTTAGACTGTCTTACGGTACTTCTGTCAGTATTGCAAGGCCATCATTGGTTGCATCTGGTAATATTTATGTTAAACATTATCTTTGTAAAGAAATAAGTTTTATTTATTTATTTATTTTTTTTACTGATATTTTACAAGTCATTTAAAATACCCTTTTTATTTGGGGCTTAAGGTATTTATTTATTTCAACTAGGTTAGGGAGGACGGATTATCCGACAGTTAACCAGCCTATTCTAGCCAGAGTGGGATGGTCGGGACCTATTCCGTGGGTTCGCCACTAAATTAATTTCAACTCGATCGGGCTTTATTCAAACTGATAGTATATCTTCAAATTTTGGTATCATGCCTTTTACTTTATTCGTCTGGGAATAGGCTAGAAGTTCTTATAGTCCGGTATTCGTCCTATTGTGGCTGATACATCTTAGAAATTATATGTTCTTTAGTTCTTTAGTGATTTTTCAAGTTGCTATTAATTTGGCTAATAGATGGTAGATGGAGCAAGTGAGCGGATGTTCAATACGATCTCATCGGCTTTCGGTAAGATTAATAGCGCTAGGATCCCAGTTAATATTTGACAGCCTGTTAATGAAGACTTACTACCTTCTCTTGGAAAATATTATAACAGCTGAGACCATTAGTTCACCAAAGTATTATTGATCGCGGCCATTTCAATTTATAAACTGTTCGAGAGCCGTTCAAGTCATGTTTCTCTCCCCCTCCCTGTCGTTTTTTTGTAAAAGAAAAATGCTCGTTAACGACAAGCGATTCACTTCGATAATTAAATCGTTGGTAAATGGTCCCGGAAAAAATTTATGTCCGCGCTTCATCCGCTAATTTAAATGAATCCCCCTTGTGTTGCGTTTTTTTTAATTGATACTTTTTTTTAAGCCTTTGAATAAAATATTTCGTGTGATTGAAACTTCATTTTCTTTTTTTTAATGTTCCTGATTCATTGTGACTCCTTAAAGTGAAAGCATACCATGAGATAATGTTTATGGCTGAAATTAACCTGTCTTTTCTTTTTTATCTGTTTTTATTGAGTAATATTACATTCTGTTTCAATTAATGAAAATGGCAATAGTGATCAAAGATTTTATTTTAAAATGTCTAAAGCATACTAAAAACTGCAAACTCTTAATTTTTTTTTAAATGTAAAAAAACAAGCACAGTTTCATAAGCAATAAATTCACTTTCGTTTAGAAGGGGTGGCCGAGTGAGTTAAGACGCTTGCAATAGGTAATCAAAGTTAAGCAACGTCGAACTAGGTTAGTTCTAGGATGGGTGACCGCCCGAATGAGGGAGACCGCCTACCGGGGAAAATCCACGTTGCCCGCGACTATCCTCACCTATGTGAGGCTCGCCAGCCTACTGGAGACAACTCACACAGACCGGACGTAGGAGCGATGGCCCTACCCCGTGTACCTAAATTGTGAATCCCAGGATTGTGGTCTTCCAGGATGTCAAATTGCAGCCCGGAGATTCATGGTCGGTATGCTTCGAGAAAGAAATATAGGCCCTCGTGCGCCAGCGGATCCCGAACAGCCATAATCAGTGGGCTTAGACCGATTTGTCACTGTCCTTGAACCCGAGTGAGTTGGTGAGAAAGACACTGCCGAATTGGCCCCAAAGGGACTGGTTATGGAGTGATAACCCAGCCGCTGTACTATGGAAACCATGGTTCGCAGCAACGTGAGATTTGGTGAACCTTTCCAGGCTTTCTGAGCTCCCTCTATTGATAAAAGGTCTGTAAGAAGACCACATCGCGCGCCCAAATATGGTCCCATTGTGCCAACAGAAAAAGAAAAAAAGTAATGTTTAGAATATGAACCTAGTTTATAAGCCTACTACTAATACTATATTTTGTATAGTTGTTTTTTCTTTTTTTATTATTTTACGAAACTGTCAACGCATCTCCAAACTGTCCAAACTGCAATTACGTAAAACTCTATTCATATAAAACACATCGGTGATATTTATTACCCATAAGAAAAGTTTAGTAATCATATAATTGAATAAAATTCTATAATAGTTACTACCTTCTTCATCACAGAATAGTATCAATTATATGTTCAATCCTTCAAAAAAATATTTGATTTAAAAAAACAAAAAACATAATTTGTATTGTAATTGTAACTTGTGAATCACTGTATTCCTAGAGTTTATCATCAAATAAGATTTTTAAATCTTACGTAAATCCACTGTTAAATACTTAATTTTAAATACTGTCCAATACTTTGAAAACCACTGCCCGCTCATTTACAATATCAAATGGATCAATGAAGAAATTGATAGTGTACATTTATCTTAACGGTTTTATAATTTAAAAGTTTTTATACGATATTATTATTGTCAATAATGTAAACATTGGATTTAGTCGGTCTATCAACTGAAAATATTTTATTTTCTTCTGAGTAAATTTCTCATAGTAAATTTTAAAACTCTTTTGATTTAATTAGCTGTTGAACTTTTCTGGTTGGATATAAACTCGTGTCTGGTTTAATTTTTAAAACATGTAAAAAGTTTAATTTTACTCCAAAAATGGAATTACAATTAGTCTAAATGTCAGTAGAATGGCTCATCATAAAAAAAAAAATAAAAAAAAAAATAGATGATATAGTTATTAAAACTCCTGTTAAAGAGAAGTCTATGTAAGAAAGTTGGAAGAAAATCTTACATCGATCGCTCGCTGCAATTAAGTTTAAACAGTTTTTCTGAAATAGACTTAATGGGTATCCGGATTAAAATTGCACGGGGTTACCGCCTCTAATTCCTTCCCAATTCAAACTCCAACACGAACTGATATAAATATTGTCTGCTCTTGTAAAATGAGTTAACTTGAAAGAAAATACATTGGGGCGAGTATTTAACTCCAGGAAAGGGCTCGAATAAATAGTCCTTGGGAAACTTCGTTTTTCATGAATTTTCTGCTTAAATTGAGATCTTTCGGGTAAAATAAAATAAAAATAATAATCTGCATTTAATATTTTCTACCAATTTCTTGAAGATGAAAATAGTCATTTTATTTAATTTTACAATGTTTAAATTAACGTAAATTAGGTTAGGGATAAAGAACCCCATTTTCAATCTGTAAGATATTATTACAACACCAACATAATATAATTCAAAATCACTTTTTTGGACTAAGAGGAACCTCGAATTTCAAAATTAAGGCAGGTCTAAAAAAATTGATTTTTTATCAATGATAATCATATACTTTTTCTAAATTAGATAATTGAAATAGTAATAGTTTCTCCGTAACTCAGAAATAGGCAGCCTAAGAGACGAAATTTAAATATAGTAAGAAAGGGAGCATTGCGAACTAGGAATAGAATTTCAAAAAAATTAAACCCGATTAATTTAGGATGTGTCTCGTGCAGCATCACAATGGAAAGGGATATGAAGATCGGAAGGGTGGAAGCATCAATTGCAAATTTGTACTGAAGGAGTATGAAAATATAAGAAGGGCAATGGTGATAGTATATTTATTCTTATTAATTATAACTAAGTATTTGTTCGGCATCTTGAGAACATCCGCTTTGAATAGTGCATTTGGTAGCTGAACGTTCTCCAGCAGCTGCACAAGTATGAGACTCCCAGCAACTTGTATTCAGTTGGTCAGAAGCTACCTCCAGAACAGGATATTAAAGTTTCGTGGTAGTTTATACGAAGTGGAATTGCTTACGTGGATAACCTGGCTGCTGTTGTGGCTACGAATAGTAGGGTCAAATTGAAAGATGAAGCATAACGGTGAACTGGCCTGGTAGAAGTATGGTGCGAGAGGATAGCGGTTTTCAATACTCAGGACCTCTTGAGAGACAGGACTGAAAGAGCTCACCTTATATTTATTGTCATACAAAGATCATACAAAGTATCCATCGCCAAAGCCCACCCGAGTGATGTGGTCAGCTATCTTGAAATGAAGATTGGAAGAAATATCCGATATGACGCCTCATTTCGACTATTTGAGGAGTAGAGTGAGACTAATGGAGCCAATGAAATCGGGATCGTTTTGGGGACCTCATACACCCAGTAAGAATGACGATTTATAAATGAGTAGTTGTGGAAAGCCTGAGGTATGCGTCTTCTGTCTGAAATCGGATTGTATAGAAATATTGTAATGCCCCTTTCAAAAAATAACTATCCATGGAGAGGACAGAGGTCCTTCAAAGGTACTTATTCCAAAAATAGTGACTGATATAGCACTGCTGAGTACAGTATAAGGGCCGTAAATTTTTTTATGTCATATATTTCGACATTCAAGACATAATATTAAGATTGTGAAGGTAACTTCAAATAGTCCTAAATACTATTCATTGATTTAAAGGCTTAAAGTACTAAATAATGTATTCACTACCAAATAAACAATAACAAAGTATTATTATAGGATTTGGTATTATAAAGCTCTCCGTATTCACTTCATTTTTTGTATATCAGCAATGGTTGTTCTATGATCTTCTTTCTTTGTTTCATTTTTAATATTTATCAAAATGCAGCGTTTTTTACGATGATATTTTTACTCAAAATTGGTTATATTTATGCAAGCAATTACTAAATTTTAACTTAACTAATATTTAAAAGAGGAAATACATTTTGGGAATCTTTATTCAATCTATGAAGACTGATATAACCGAAACTAGGTCATATTCATGCCTTGCCTTAACACCTAGAGTCTTCGCAAACATCTTTTGCAAATGCACGCCACAAAATCGTCTATTTTCTTCTAGTTTCTGAGCTATTATAGAGATACGCTATCGTAAAACGGCCCCCGCAGGCTATGAATATGCTAAAACAGCAGCGGAAATGGGGATGCTTCGAAATATGTATGCACTTATGCTCTGCATATATTATCATTGGAAATTTTCATGAATGTTGATTTACCACTCAATATATGTTGGTTTGTTCAAAAATTCTTCAATTTCTTCCTGACTTACAAATATCATATCATTTATTTATATTTTATTAAATCTAATCTTCACTGAGGTTATTACTTTACTCGTAATTAATTAATTACCTCTCTAATATATCTAGATTTATATGTATATAAATGGATAAATCAATCAAAATATAAAATAGAAAGATATTTATTTTATATACTTGATTATGATACAACTAATTATCATTAAAAAAAAAACATCAAATGTAAAAACCAATTCGTAAATAATTCTGCAAGTTATTACAAGATCGTTTATTATTAATTATTATCATTTATTTGTTAAATTTATTGTTAATATTAATAAAAGTGTTTCGAAATCATTTTACCAAGACTAAAAAAAATAATAATAATAAAACTAAATAATTCGGATTGACTACCTATATATGAACCGGTGAGAAATGAAGTGGTTTAAGTCATATTTTCAACAATTTTGACTTAAGTCCAGAAATATAATCTGAAAGCGCCAAGCAGTTGAAAGAATAAGCAAACTAACTATAAGTCATAATCTCAATAGTTCGCAATTTTTTTTTTTTTTATTAACATCACAAAAATTGGATTTATTGATTTGCACAAGGGTGTGTCATTTTCAAATGTTAGAAATAAATTGTAGAAACATGTATTTTATAATTTTCTTTAGTCAAACCTCATTTCAAATTCAATTGGTTCTGCAGTAAAACCATCCGCCTCGCAAAATGAATATTTTATAAAATATATTTATAATGAATATATATTTTAGGTTTTGGTATAATTATTCTGAATATGCAATAATTTTGAAACTTAATGGCGGATAGTAATGCCAAATTCCGATGATCATCCAGGGGTGACCTTTGTCTTTGGTGCCATATCTAAAATAAATCGGCACAGTAGTTAAACATGAGAAAGCAATGGAAGGCGGACAGCGAACTGCGAACAGAAGAATGTTTATTATTCAATGTTTGGATTCACCTTATCCTCAACAGAATTTATTACCAGAGGATGGTAATTTATTTTATTTTTGTCTTGGTCAATTTGAAAGCTTTATTATTCATAAATAAAAACAGCAATTGTTTAATTTCATTTTTATTACGGTCCAGTATTTTTTTTTTTTTTTTTTTTTTGGCAGATTTCAATACTTTTAAAAGATTCAATATAGCTACAAAAATTGAAATTTAATTTCAAGTCCGTAGAATCTGATTCCTTAGGGATTTTAGAAGTTACTAAATCTGAATTAGGTCGTATTTTTTAAGATTATACATGAAGGATCCAATTAAGTATCTGAAAATATATTAATAATCAATACGATAAGCTTGAAGCTCTCAGCAAAAAAATTGTCAACTAAATAATTAGTTGGAAGATTTATTTTTTCTGACAAAGCTAAATCGAATACATAATTTAAACACAATTACAGCTTTTATTCTTATTATTTGTTATAGTTTAAAAATAATAGTTAATGTCGTTGCGTCTAGAGCTATTAGGCAAATAGTGCAAAGCTGGTATTATATATTTTGTAAATCATAGCCACAGCCTTAAACTTTGTTATTACCTCATACCAAATGACGAATATTTTTCTATATGGCTTCTTATAATAAATATTGATATATTATTGTGGAAATATCCAAAAATTACCATAACGCCATTCAAATCTATTCTGGTATTTAACGATAAAAATGAATTTATGCACATTAGATTTATATCTTTCAATCGTCATTTCCAAACAGTGAGATAATTTATGGTATGCCGTTTTTGTATTTAATAAGGAATCTTGTTAAATAATTCCCTGTGTTAGGCCTGTCAATTTAGCACATTATCCGCCTTCATACTGGATACTTTGTCGTCTTCACAAAGGATATTTTGGGCCACCCTTGTCATCATTTTCCCTAAACTTTTCCTAGGGGAATACTTTTGGTAAAATTTCCTTTCTAGGAAAAACACCCACGTTGCCTTTATTTCCCTCGTAATTTTTTCCAATGTTCCTCTTTCTTACTTTGCATAATACATCATTGCTCTTCTTTCCATTAATTTCGTCTTTTTAAGCCTTTTCAAAAACTTCTGCGCAGCTTCTATCCTTTTTAGTGGGGGCTTAGGATTTTCCTATCTCCCCAACTCACTCTCTGTCTGTCTCTCTCTCTCTCTCTCTCTCTCTCTCTCTATATATATATATATATATATATATATATATATATATATATATATATATATATATATACATTTTTTTAAAAATTGAAAATAGGCTTCATGGCTTATATAAAGTTCTTCAAATATACAGGGTTTTTAAAATAATTTACTCATAAAAACTTGGTAATTGTCAGAAATAATTTTCTGGAAATCATTTTGTATCATATTACCAAGTTTCAATCCTAAATTTTTTTATAGAACTGTCCATGATTTTGGAAAATAGGTTATCGATTGCTAAAATAACTAAAGCGATTCATTTTTCGACCCTCGGAAGTTTTACAACTTAGTTTAAAGTTTAAAAAAATTAATGTAACCAACATTGGTTTCGGATAAGTAGTCCAGAAAAGGGCGTGTAGAAATTTGACTTAGTAATTAGGCTAAAAAACTTTATTTATACACAATTTCATTATTATTCAATATCAACTTCAGAGTGTTGGGCTGCTTTTGTTCTTTTGTTTAATTGTTGCCCATTTTGTTAGATTGTTTGTGTTGCTGACTAACAGTATATATCTTAAATGTTTTAATTTTTTTGGAGAGTAAAAAAAATAACAGTATTAATATTTGAATCATTGATATCAGACAAAACAATTTTACTAATATCATCCGCTGGACCTGCAGACTTTTGAACGATTTCTATAAATATATTTTATATATCAATGAAAAAAAAAATAGTTTTTTTTCATCCACTGAGGCACCGTAACGGTCACCAGTATCTCATCTACATCGGCGCTAAAATTATGTTATGATAATATCGTATCCAGTCTTCAGACTTTATTATAAGGAGAGTAACAATCAAGAGTCTCTGGAAATAAAATTTTACTTCAACCAAACATCAATAAAAATATAGAATTCTCTAATATTTAATGAAGTCAGCCAAAAAGGAGAAGGTATAAACATAAGAAATAGTAAACCAATAAAAAATTGATATTAATTTGTCTTGTCTTGTTTTTAAAATTTTGATTTTTTTTTTTTTAATGTGGTCTTATTAGGTTATTAGGAAAGGGTTTTAACTTACATTTTCGTGGACTCGGAACAAAAGACTAACAATACATTTTCCTGATTTCTTTTGGAAGTCGATCTCAACGCTGAACAGAGCAGGATGCATAGATATAAGAATAAAACAATTATTTTGAAAGGCTGCGAATTTTTTTTTCTTTATATCATTTAATTTTCAAGTTAAAAAGCCGTAATATGATTTTTGAAAATGTTGTTTTCGTTGGCTAATTATTCACGTTCTCTTAACAATTGAACAGTTATAATCGCAGCTGAATATATTTCAGCTGCAGTAAATCTTTGTGATAAAAAAGTTTTTTTAACGATATTAATAAGCTGATCTTTCATGAAGGAACGAAGAGACGAATATATATTCAGTTTTTATTTAATTTGATGTGTTACTTTTTTATGTGTTGGCAGTTGCTATAAGTTGAAATTATATAATAAACGTGTTCATTATACGAAATTCCTGGCTCTAACAATTGGGCTGAATCCTTATGGGTTAGATACAATTTTTTCTCCTACTCTCACTGTATATACCGATAGGCTATGGGCGGAGGATGTAGCACAGAGCTATCGATTCTAGGCTGTAATGGGAGCTGGAACGACCCCCGGGGGCTATTAGTGGTATTCCTGCGTAGTGATAACTGAACAATGATAAAAGAGACTGGGGAGTGTGTGTGGTCAGCACCATCTCACAGTCGGATGGTTTATCCATTAGTAGAACCAGTAATGAGAACGCCAAGGTAAATATAGGGAAGGTACACAGTAATTGGAGACAGCCGTATAGGTTAACATTTCTTCTGGGCTATTGGTCAATAGCGCCTCTGTTAAATAGTATTGAGGGTTAGTGGATGAAGGAATTATGTGATATTTTTGGTCAAATTGAGTTATTGTCAGGGATGAAAGAGGTATCTGTTGGCCTGTTTTTGGTACTTTCAGCAACTCTCTAGGAACCTTCTTAAGCTAGAATAAACACTAGTGTAATGAAGAAAGTTTGAGTCAACAACAAAGTATATTTTTAATGGTAGGTAGTATGTACAATATATATTTAATTTTTAAACTCATATTAAAACAATAATTCAAACTGTATAAAATTTGTACAACTTATGGAAGTAATATGTCTTCTTAAGAAAAAATATTAACTAAAAATGTAGTTAATACAAAGGCTCCACACCTTTGAGGCTAGGTATCTCAAAACACATTTTCTGTTACATACCTCCATCATCCACTAATTTCGAGTGATAAATATCATCATATTTTTATTTATTTTTTTTAACGTCAATTCATTGATATAAAAGTTCAAAACACTCAACTTTCTCAAAGTAGGTGTTGAGTCTCTTAGAGTGTTGTACTGTCTTTCATTGATGTGTCTTTTGGTTTATAATTTCTTAAAAGGAGCCTTTGCAATCAACTAAAAAAAAATATTTAACCCCCCTCAAAATCTGAGCTTTCATGTTTCAAGATATGTAGAATCCAAAAAAACGAATTAAAAATACCCACCCTATCGCCTTCCGCTGCTTTTGTTCGAGGCTTCCTGGCCGATTTATTTGAGATTTGTTACCGAAGTCACAGGTTGACCCATCATTCATATTTATGATCTTTTTTTTCTGGTCCAACAATACCTGAATTGGCGAAACATTGATTCGTTTAGTTATTTTCTGGCATTTTAAAGACCTGAGGCTATGTTTTTGGAATCTCTTCAAGTTACATCCTTCTATTTTTTTATTCAGACCTTTCATAGTAATAGGTGACTATGAGCAGCAAATATCAGAAAATTTGATGACATTTGGTAAGCTATGGCACGTCAAGAATGGTGAGAACAATATCCTTTGTTATATATTTATGTAAACATGAGTTAACGCCACCATCACACTCTATTTCTCTTTACCGTACAGCGGTGTAAGGTTATGAAACAATATAAAACAATAAACAATCGCATTTAAAATGAAATAGACTAGAAGTAAGAAATACAATTGAATCGGTCATTTGGAAAAGGGCACATGTCCACAAAAGTAAATCGTGGACATGTGCCCTTTTCCAAATGACCGATTCAATTAAACTTAAAATGAAACTATTTTTCTTACTAAGTAGAGCTGTTATTAACTTTTATTTATAGTTATATTCAGAAGGCAATAAAAAAAAGAAATTACTATTTGGAATGAGGAATCTTTTCTATATATTGTTTACAGTTTAATTTATCAAGAAATATGTGCCTCCATTTCTCAATTAATAAATTCTTTCGTATATTTTTATACCAGCTACAGTATTTAAGATATACAAAGTATTAATTTATCTTATCATCATTTTCTCCTAATTAATTTCGTTTTTTTTATTATTATTTTGCAGGTAAGAAATTCGTAATTACTGCGTGCGACCATCTATACAGTAAGTTGGATTTTAAAAAAAATACTATTTGAGATCATAGCACATATCATTTAATGTACATATTAATGAAATGCACTTTGCAGGTTTATTTTGTTTTGTTTTTTAATTATTAGGGCTACCGTTGGTTCTGGTACCGTGCCCTTTTAGCATAAAATAAAGAAACAATTTTTATTAAATGAAAATAGAAATTTTCTATTATTATATAACTAATATTATAATGAGCTGTAATATTTATTGTGGTTTTTTATCTGAAATATTTAAAATGCCCATCAATTCACAGCATGAAATTCCACATACAGCTAATCCGGACCATTCCGTAATCCGAACTATAATAAAAAAAAAATTGTATGATGATTTTTTTTTAAATATATGCTTACAAGCATTCAACTAAATCGTGCACATTAGAAACACCTTATATACTGTTAAATATAAACAATCTATCTAAAAATGCAACTCCTTTCAGTTAAAATAAAAACGAACCTATATCAATTTGAAAGCTTATTTAATTTCTCAATTTCTTTATGGGTGAATATAAATTAACCTTTTCATTAAATTGATCTTGTTAGATTGTAAATAAAATGAGTAGTTTACGCTATTGAAAAATATAATTCACTATGAATCATTAGT
This sequence comes from Rhaphigaster nebulosa, assembly GCA_948150685.1. Lineage (NCBI taxonomy): Eukaryota > Metazoa > Arthropoda > Insecta > Hemiptera > Pentatomidae > Rhaphigaster > Rhaphigaster nebulosa. Next base: position 116,688,050 of record OX411311.1, read on the forward strand.
TTTTGGTCAATGCCCTTGAAAAAGATGCTTTCAAGAAAATAATTAAAAAATAAATTTCTGAACAATTATTTACTATTACAAAAATATTTAGTTTTTTTTTTTAAGTGGCGTTTTCAATAAAATTACCTTTTTTCCCATTTAGCAATCCGGACTTTTCGTTAATTCCAAACCTTCTTAGTTTTATTTAGTTCGGATTAATGAGAACCTACTGTGCTTACAAAATTTTAACGAGAATATATGGTAATCAAATAAACTAATAAATATTAATCAATATGTAAAGCTAATTTACAATTTTAATTATAATCAATTAATTCAATTTTACATTGAATGTTCCAATGATCAATAGAAACGTTAATTAAGAAATACTTCAAAACTAATTTCAAAGCTAAAATATGAATATTTTATTAAATCTTAGATGGATAATTTGAAGTTAATTAATTAATATCAAGCAATCAACTCCAGTATTATTTATACCTTAATAACTGATTTTACAGAGTATTTCAATCTTGTCAAAATATTTGTAGTAGTATATAAAATAATAATAATAATGAGTCTATCTGTAATATTTACTTGATGAAGGTATCGCTGATCGTTGATGCAGTCCGGGAGATGGAGGTGTGGTCAGAAACAAAACACACAATAGTGAAATATATTGCAAAATGTGTGCCAACATTTCAGCCTTAGTTGTAGGTATTCATCGGGGCTAAGAAAAACAAGATTCCAAAATAATAGAAATTTTATGAATTATGAATACACGTAGCGGGATTTCATGGGATAGTAAGAGAGAAATCAATCTATTAACATGATGGACTTTAAAATGTATTATTTGTATAGTTAAACATTTTATGTTTATATTTTTTAAATATTCCTTGTATCTCGTTTTTGCTTCGCCTTGACAAAAGCTTACGACTTAAGCTGAAACGTCGGTACAGATTAAATAGTATTTCTGCCCGCTCTTCCAACTATAATCTCCATTATGTCATTAAAAATGGTTCGGTTGGCTTTTAGCCATTTTAATTGCCATCTACAAATTTTTTTTTTTTTTTTTTTTTTTTTTTTTTTTTTTTTTTTTTTTTTTTTTTTTTTTTGCTTTCCAGTAAAACCTATGTGATGAAATGTTTCTTCTATCTGTGTCATATTTCAGCTATATTTTCCATACTTATAATTCCAACTAATAATTTTTAAGAACAATATCAGCTGAAAATTAGCATCGATAGTTTTAGAACAAGAGTTGATGAGAATAAAAAAAAGAATGTATCGATTTTGTTTTAAACTGACCAATGAAATTTTACACCTGGAGGATCAGCGACCACCAATACACCAGGTAGGGAACTCCTCCGCGGTAAAGGATAGGTTACAAACCGCTGGAATTCCAGTAATTTGCAGCTTTGAAGACAAATAGTGTTCCGTTGTGCCTGGAATTTTATAATGGCCAACCACCTGATATATTTAATTATGTCTCGGAGATTCTTCTTTTTCTCTTTTTTGACCGAAAATTTATTTTTTTACGGAAGGTACACGCAACAGTCGTGAAGAGGATGAGAAAAAAAATACAATATTTAAAATGTATGATTTTATATAAACCACATGAGGAGACTAGGAACTATTATTTGTTCAGGACAATGTATTTTTTCAATGGTTTCTTACTTTCGAGTCGAGTAATAACTTCCTAGCAATATGAGGTGGAGACTAAAAAGGTGCTGGATAAAAGATCTCCTACCTTGTCCTGTAGTAACCGAACCGAGGTTCTGCCCTTCACCAAGCTTTGCATATCATTAGTTTACTATGCATTTAGACAAGTAATTGGTTTTCAATTCGTAATATGATAGGTGTGAATTAATATATAAAAGAAAAAAAAAATCTAACTAAATATAAATAATTTTCCGATGAATGGCATACTATGGAATGCTTAATTAGCGTTAATTATTGTTCATCTACGGATTTTTGTGAAGTGGATATGTGAGAGATGGGAGTGGGAAATTCCAACGAGCTAGTGAGGTAGCTCCATTGAAACCTCGTTTATCCAGACTAAATAGGACCAAAGGCAATCAGGATACCCCAGTAAACGTTAATATAACTAAACTAAAAACTTTTTATTACCATAATTTACTGTACAATCTATGCAGGAACTGTAGATATAATCAGATTAAAAACCGAATATTTATGACGTATTTATGCATAGTTATGTCCTTCCTCTCAAAATTGAAAATTATCTAATTTTAACATTAAATAAAATAAAAATAAAATAAAAAAATCAAATACAAATCCAAAACCTGATCCGGATAAGCGTGATTTTACTCTAAAGTGAAGCACAGGTCACCCATGTTGATCACCTGACAATAGCTGTGCACTGTAGGTGGTGATTAAGTTAGGTGAGGAATTGTGAGGTCTATAAGAGCAACTATTGGTAGGTACTACAGCTATGTAGAGTGTTTGAATTAAATATTAACCAGGTGATGGTCTGTAAGCCAACAGATTCGCAAATATAAACTTTAATTATCACTCGTTGCTCTAATGTAGTGAAGTCGTCAAATCTAAAGGAAAAATTAATAACCATTTTACACTTTAGCCTACATTCAGTTACAGTAGAATCTGTAAAAAAACAGATTACTTCTCATGACTTCATTTCCTATATTTTCTCAATACTTAATTTACAATGATAAAAAAATTAATGACTCAGCTGTCATTCGCAGTGATTTAGGTCAATATCCCGGACCCTCCATCCAGGGAATAACCTAATGACAATGGGACACTGGTATTGGCAGGTATTCTGAGTCCTCAAATCGTATCGATATTGCTAATCGAGCACTGTTTATATCGATATGGCTCTTTTAATATCCTTAGCTGCAAGCGTATTAAATCGTGACAAATGTAACTGCAAAGTAAAATACTTTTAGTTATTTTGCTATCGGTTAGTATGAATTGATTTTTAAATAATATTCAATTTTGAGAAATAAAAATATTGCGAAAATAAGTAACTTTCATAAAGATAAATACAGTTTAGTGGATAGCCTCTAGGACAAGGCTTCTAGCCGATGCTAATGAAATATTCTGGTTCTATGGCAGCGACAAAACGGGCGAAATCCATGGATTATGTATGATCCGGGTCAACAGGTCTTCTAGGACCTACATTTCCTTCACCAGAGCCAGAGGCCCTAAATTAAACCTTTAAGTAATAAAATTAATGTCCTAAAAAAAGTACTATACCAGGAAAGACACTGGCAGCAGATATAATGCAAATCCGTAATGGCCTCCATGTAACAAAATATTAATTCTACTAGATAAAAGCATTTAGTGGCTGCGTTATTAAAATATAATTTACTAGTTGGAATACTGTTTATTTTTACGAAAATATTCATTTTGACCATCCCTAAATCCATGCTGACTAGTTTCGTCGTGGCGTCTGTACGTACGTTTGTATCTCGCATAACTCAAAAAGGGTTAGCTGTAGAAAGTTGAAATTTTATATTTCGGATTGCCGTAAATAAAGGTTACAAACGCAATTTGGTTTCCAATCCAATTAAACATTTTTATTACTTGTTTTAAGTGTTAAAATTGAGTGTAAAATACTGGTTTTCCTCTCCATTTGTGAGATCAACAAGTCTGCAGCATGAGAATAAGATATTAGTTAAATGGGTTTTTCCGCTTAAAATGTCGAAACTGTCGATTTCCAATGCTTTATCCAGTGATATTGAAAGTTTTATTGTTGTCAGGGAACATGGAGAAATATCTTCGAAACTAGTTACCTACTGAAGGAAAGCGACATATACTAACATAATGAGAGCTCCAGTAACAAGAGTGTGTGTTTGTGTGTGTGTGTGTGTGTGTGTGTCAATAGATGGATGTCGGGACGCCGAGTGTCAATCTTCGGAAACTAGTAACCAAATTCAGTATCACTTTTTGAGCCACGGATTTATAATTTAATAGGCGTACAAGGAAGTCATGTGTTGCCCATATCAGATATTTTTTTTTATAAATTAGTTTTAAGAAAAGTAATTATAATTTGCAATGAAACAAGTCTGATTTTGTTGGGCTATCATACTTCATAGTTTCATCATGATAGATTAAGTGGATTTTCTTCAATTATACTTTAAAATTTGGAGTCAAGGACATAATTCTTTTTTAGTTTACTTGTTATAAACAATTAAATTAAATTAACTATTTCATGCTGTAGTTTATTCCATGACGAAAAATTTGACGTTGTTTTTTTCAGTTCTCTCTGGCATAATATATTTTTTTCCAGCTACGATAGATTGTAACGGAAAATCCTAAAACTTAAACCGTAATTATTACTGGATGGAATTTCGTAATAAATTTTTTAGATAAAATTAAAAAAAAAAATGAGGAAAAAGCAGAGGAGAAAATGTAGACTGTTTTTTTGTCCGAAAGGTTTTTTTAATGCAAAACATCTCAAATTTGGTAAATATGACTTTTATATTGATGTGAATGTATTTATTATATTTTGGTTAAAATTGGTGAGCCGAAAACGGTACTTTACTTGAAGGTCATAATAAGCTTACATCAAAAATTATATTTAAATTAAATACATAAATCATATGCTTCGGTAATAAAGGTTACAAACGCAATTTGGTTTCCAATCCAATAAAATATTTTTATTACTTGTTTAAGTGTTAAAATTGAGTGTAAAATACTGGTTTTCCTCCCTGTTTGTATGTGCGTGTGGCAATAGATGGATGTCGCGACGCCGAGTGTTGTTTTTGAGATACTGCGATCTTTGGAAACTAGTAACCAAATTCAGGATCACTTTTTGAGCCACCGATATATAGTTTAATAGACGTTCAAGGAAGTCATGTCTTGTCTACATCAGATATTTAGTAATCAAAATTGATAGATATCTATCCAAGAGATTGTGGTTAGATGGCTGTAATAATGTAACACACCATTTCTTTCTCACATACTGTCTCTTTCATTGGAATTTATTATCTGTTGTGTTTCCGCGGATCATTCCGAAGAAAGGAGCTTGCCTAGGGCACACTCGCCTTGTATTATATCAGTAAGGACTGCGTGCAAGGTCCTTAAATGGTTGCAATGATGCGATATTTTTTTTTATATTAAATCGATAATCATACTTTTTTTATTATACTATATTTCATACTATTTTTATTTAATATCTTAAATCTATACCAGAATAGAGATGTGAATATCGAAAAAAAATATATATATATATGTATATATATGTATATGTATATATATATATATATATATATATATATATATATATATATATATATATATATATATATATATATATATCGTATCGATAGTTTTCGAATATATCGATAAAAAATTATCGATATTTCGATATATCGGGTCTCGATATTTTTAATTTTTTAAACCCTCTCGCTTACAAGGAGGAGGCTTTAGGGATCTTTTAATTGAAATACATCGATATTTTTTCTAATTGTTTTAATTAGATGTATCGTAATATTAATATTAAAATTTATGTATCGGAAAACCGTTATTCTTTCCAAAAAGAATTAAATAAAAATAAATAAATGCCTACTAGATCTATTAGTTTGATAGGCTTCAGTCATTATTAATTCAATTGTGATTTTCTTCCTTTTGTCTTTAATTTAAGGAATTTAATCAACGTTTCCTCTAGTTCCTAGTATTTTTTTTTTTTATTGACAATTGTTAATAACGTAATACAGTTTTTGGTGATAAGCTATTCATGAATATTTAATTGTTGTTACTTAAGATATTACAAATCTAGGACTTATTAATTTATATTACCCTATCCTTCAATTCAATGTAAACACTCTCTTCTTCTTCTGCTTTCAAAGATTAAAACCATCGAGGGCCGATATAACGAAATATCTATATTTTCATTGATTTATCTAACGACTATTTTGATATATTTGAAAACTTTTGGTTCTTTGCTCGTCAAACCCATCGTTCTTAGTAAATTGTTTTATTTTATATTTAAAAAAAAAAAAATTGGAAGGAAAAAATATCGGTTTCCGATACTCAAATTTCAATATCAATATTGCGATATTTCGGATAAAGTATATTTATAATGGAAAAATGATATATCGAGATTATATCCTTACACCAGAATATCCCATAATAGGGCTAGCTGAAAATACACATATTTCTTTATTGCAAATATTTCACCTCACCTCTACTAAAATCGAAAGCATTTATGAATGGCATAATTGTTCACGAAGTCGCTTCTTATCGTTGTCTTGCTGTCAAAACCTTTCAAGTCCGAATTTTCTACTTAAGGAGTTTTGATTTAGATTTAGTATTTCTTCTTATTTTGTTTCTAACCACGTATGGATGAGCTAGCTGCGAAATAGACTTAAGAGTTTTTCGAGGATATACCAAAGGCAAAGAAATAGCAAATCTATATCAAAACATCTAAAGTAAAAAATTCAGACTTAAGTGGTTTTGATTGTAAGTCCAGGATATACAGTAGAACCTCAATGATCCGAGTAATTGATTAACGGGCAATTTCTCTCTCTCCTTTTTTTTTTTTTATTTATGTTTTATTTACTTTTCAGTGCTGTGTTTGAATAGTATAATACAATCTCAATGATCCTGCAGAATGAAGGAACAAATGAGTCTTCGTCATTACTGAGTAGTAATTAAGAACTTCCGGAGTTATACACTTTTTATGAAAACCTTTCTGTAATGTTTTAGATGTTTTAGATCCTAGCATCTTACTTCAGTGTTGTTCAACAGTTCGAACCGTTCGCATCGAAAATGTCGGCGTAATGTTTTATTTCTTTATGTTTTTTGAAAAAAAAATGGAGTTATAAATCGTATTGGTTATTAAGACGAAATCGTTAAAAAAATCGCCATAAAATATGGAATCGTCGAACAAACTGACCGAGATTTGTAACCAAATGGAGAAGGCATTCGTGAATTCGTTTCTTCACAACTTTGAAAACTTCAAGATTGGTCGAGCAATATGCAAAAATATTATAATTAAGAGAAATGAGACGAGAGATCAGAAATAAAATGATGAAACAAACTAAAATATCAGATTATTTTTGTTCTAGAGATAAATATGATTTTATTATCTGAACATTTGTTGATACATGCATATATTATACATATAACTTGCAATAATATTTTTTATATATGTTCACACAGTTTTTCTGATAAATATAAATTTATTATTGTTATACATTATGGTTTTTCTTTCATCCTTATTAACCATCCATAAATATGTAAAAAAAAAAATTCATTATCCATGGTTATCGAATATCCGTGTAATTATCAATTATATTAATATAAAAATATTATTTAATTTTTTTATTTAAATTATAGTAAGGAGTGACAGGGCAGGTCCATCGCTTTATCATTATTCATTAGAGCTCTGAGAGTGGCCCTGGCAGCTGCCAACCCGTTTCAAATCTGAATGGCACTTTTTTCTTAACGAGATCTTTCCCGGAGTTGTCATTTGTTTTCCAGATAAAATTTTCCTGTCCTCTCTCTCTTTTCAAGGACTGTGAAGGATGGAGTCAACATGTCCTTTCCATTTCTTCGTAGCCCTCGCAAAGTGAGTTGGGCACTCGGCTGTTTAAAAGCTTGGGACGGTTAGGATGTTTTGGTTAATACAGACTGTCTTAGCTTCTGTCTCTTGTTCCCTACAAGTCCCCGGAGAAACAACAAAACGAAAAATTTTCAAAATATACCTGCCTTTGGAATTTTTAACACTCGCATCAATTACTTTTTCAAAAAATAAAATATATCTATTTGTTTAAATTTATAACTAACTTTCAAACAGAAAATTATTTTGAGACGTCCTAATGTAGAATGTTAATTATATTACCTACTAACAGAGGTTACTTTCATCACAAGCCATTGGCATGCGTTTTCTTTATGCAAATTTATTTTTTGTTACATTTGAAAATTTTAATAAATAAATAAAAAAAACCTTTCGGACAAAAAACCAGTCTACCTTTTCTCCTCTGCTTTTTTCCTCATTTTTTTTTTAAATTTTATCTAAAAAATTTATTACGACATTTCATCCAGTGATAATTACGGTTTAAGTTTTAGGATTTTCTGTTACAATCTATCATAGCTGGAAAAAAATATATTATGCCAGAGAGAACTTAAAAAAAACAACGTCAAATTGTTCGTCATGGAATAAACTACAACATGAAATAGTTAATTTAATTTAATTGTTTATAAGAAGTAAACTAAAAGAGAATTGTGTTCTTGACTCCAAACTTTAAAGTATTTTAGAAGAAAATCCACTTAATCTATCATGATGAAACTATGAAGTATGATAGCCCAACAAAATCAGACTTGTTTCATTGCAAATTATAATTACTTTTCTTAAAACTAATTTATAAAAAAAAAATATCTGATATGGGCAACACATGACTTCCTTGTACGCCTATTAAATTATAAATCCGTGGCTCAAAAAGTGATACTGAATTTGGTTACTAGTTTCCGAAGATTGACACTCGGTGTCCTGACATCCATCTATTGACACACACACACACACACACACACACAAAAAAACACACACTCTTGTTACTGGAGCTCTCATTATGTTAGTATATGTCGCTTTCCTTCAGTAGGTAACTAGTTTCGAAGATATTTCTCCATGTTCCCTGACAACAATAAAACTTTCAATATCACTGGATAAAGCATTGGATATTTAAAGTTTCGACATTTTAAACGGAAAAACCCATTTAACTAATAACTTATTCTCATGCTGCAGACTTGTTGATCTCACAAATGGAGAGGAAAACCAGTATTTTACACTCAATTTTAACACTTAAAACAAGTAATGAAAATGTTTGATTGGATTGGAAACCAAATTTCGTTTGTAACCTTTATTACCGAAACCTGTGATTTCTCTTTTAATTTAAATATAATTTTTGATGTAAGCTTATTATGACCTTCAAGTAAGGTATCCTTTTCGGCTCACGAATTTTAACCAAAATCTAGGAAATACATTTATATCGATATAAAAGTCAATTTACCAAATTTGAGATGTTTTACATTATATTTTAATATCATTTTTGATGAAAGTCTAATATGACCTTCAAGTTAAGTACCGCTTCCGGTTTTCCAATTTAGACCAAAATCTAGTATTTTATTTAAATCAATATATAAGTTATAAATACTAAATTTGAGAAGTTTTGCAAAGTATTTTAATCTAATTTTTTATGGAAATCAATTATGACCTCCAAGTAAAGTACCACTTCCGGTGATCAAGCAATGACCAAAAAGGGAGGTTCACAACTAGATTTTACAGCAAACCTAAATACAAAATTTCAACTTTCTACGGCTAATCGTTTTTGAGTTATGCGAAATACGATCGAACGTACGAACGTACGTACAGACGCCACGACGAAACTAGTAAACATGGATTCAGGTATGGTCAAAATGGATATTTTCGTTGAAATCTGAAAACCGAAAATTTTCGCGATTACAATACTTCCTTTACTTTGTATAAGGGAGTAAAAATATTCGAACCTGTATTTCAACAGTGTTAATGCTTTTAGGACAGTTTCACTTCGGTGAAAAAATCATTAATAATCAATATTTTGACAATTTGAAGAATAAATTGTAATTATTAAATTTTTCTATATATTTTATGGATAATGACGATTTTGCAATTAAAACAATACCTCAACGAATTTTTAATCAAATTAATCGCAATAAACAGCATTTAATCGTTAAAAAAAATTAAAAAAAGTTTGCTCTAGCCTTATTGGGAGTCTAGATACAAAGAATTTACGATTTTACCAATTATTGGTAAGTTTGCAAAGATTTGTGCTTAAACATTTTATTACCCACACTAAAAAATTAATTTTTAGTTTATAAAATTAAAAATATAAAATATTTGTATTAATATAAAATTAATTAATTGGCTAAAAAAAATCTTAAGTTTCGTATCTATGGTATAAGCAATTTTCCGGGTAAAAACTCTTGTCATAAAGAAATACAATAATGGCCCGCATCGCCTAAGATAACAATATTTATGATTTTTTACCCGCGAAATTGTTTATACTAGAGAAAGGAAATTTAGGTTTTTTTTCTTCTTTTTTACTAATACAATCAAGTATATGCAGTTGAATTTTCAAGAAAAAATATTGGCAAAATTACCTATAGTTGCTAAAATAGTCAACTCTTCGTATAAAGGCTCCCAAAAAAGCTTGAGGAAATTTTTTTCTTCTAAATTTGTGCTTTTTCTAATACCGTGATTCTAATACCGTTTTTATTACGTCCAATTTGATTCAAACTTCGTTGAGATATTAGTTTTTGTCTCATTTTGTTGGGCATCAAAAGGTCTATCATTTTTTATAGTTATTTATTATCATTATTATCACTTAAAGTGCATTTTTTTCTACAATGCTTTAAAATGTAGAGTCAATAACATTATATTATAAACAATTAAATTAAATATTTCATGTTGCAGCTTATTCCATGGTAAACAATTTGATGTTTTTTTTTATTTCTCTCTGACCCCTAGAAGCGGAGATATACGCGAAAAACTGAATTTAAAAAATCATTTTTTTTATAAATGGTTAAGTAAAAAAATTAAAATCCGCCGTCTACTCTGGATAAGACTATTTTCCTGGGTTCCTGAGAAAATCCTACTTATAACTTTGTCTGGAAAATTAAATATTTATTAGGCCTGGATGCCGGATACCATGTAGTTAGAGGAGTCTAGATGAAGAGTTATAAAAACAATAATTTTTAATAAATACCGATAAACACCATGTCTTCAGAAATAGTTTAAAACATGAAAGTAATTTAAGAGAGCAGAATAAAAAATTATAAATTTTTAATTAAATTGAAAGCATAATAGAATAGAAGTGAAAAAAAAGTTAACTTAACAAACAAATAAACGGATATCCCGTTATATCCTGAAGGGTAGAAAATATTTTTATTTAATTTCCGTTTCGGCTCCGTTGCTATTTAATCTCACGGCTGTGTCAGAACCGGAACAGGGAGAAGACCGGATTTAAGACAGGCAGGAAGGTGGCTCCTGCGGTCGGTTAAATATTAAAGAGGCAGTGGCTTAGCCCAGCGCCATCTGTTGGTGAGTAAACTCCCTAACCCTCCTCAGTCCTCTCCTGGCTCTTCTACTAGTGATCTGTCTCTGTCGCTCAGTGTACTTATTATGATACTATTCACTAATAGTAAATCAAAGAATTACCACAAATGATTTTAACAACTTATAAAAATTCCAAATTCAAATTTAATCTAAAAATTATGTTTGAGTCCTTTCCAACGTAAATGATGCAATAACTACATTTTAAAATAATATTTCCCTCACTGAACTAGTTATATGTATTACTATATACTTGTAATTACTATACAATGTGTTTCCTCTGACGAAATGTGATTGAAAATATGATTATTATACACAAAATTTGGTTTTCTATTAATAACTGAGAAATCAAATTTCTTACTATTAATTATTGTATCGCTATGACATTTCCATGAGACAAAATGTTCATCGAATGCCGAGATAGGAACAGAAAAAATTAGATAATGACAAATTAATACATAACTTTAGAGAAAAAGAGGTGCCGCTGGATATAACTCTGTATCATGCCTATCGTTCAGTAATAAACATTTTTTAGTCAGTTAATTCATTGGTTTTCTAGATTTTTTGACAGGTAGTAAGTAAACAAATTTGTTTTGCTCGAAAAAAAAAATTAACAAACATAAAAACTTGACTTTAAAATCATATATATACTTTATGGATATATCCTATTACTCTGTTTTTCTCTTTTCATTTGCTCTTAATTGAATGAAATCCTTCATTTTATAAAATAGACCAATGCATATTCACTTTTACCTGCCAAGTGAAATGAAACACAGTATCCTGTTATGGATGTTGCTACCTGCTTTCCTACCAATTTATAAAAACAGAATCATAAAAACTAAAATCCTAATTGGCAATTAAAATAATTGGTTCAAATCCAATAAAAAAGCGGCATCCCTGATTCGGGTCGCCAATTTTATTTCAAACCCCAATTCGGAGTTTATTTCATCTATTAATTGAAATAAAAAATAATACAGGCACTACCATACAAATTTTATCAAATATTATCCTCTACTGTATAAAATTATATTTTTTTAAAGCTACATTGCTTTCAATAAATTGAAAGCTCAATGTAGCTGGGAACTAGGAAATAAAAACATTTGAATTGAACCCAATTTTTTGACTAGCTATATATTTCCTAAAAGATTGTAATTACTAGATACAATAACTTGGTGATATGTTCATAAACATTACTATTATATATACCTCATATATTTTATATACTAGTATATATATATTATATACTATTATTACATATACCTCATATTGCACCTCAAAACGATAACAAAATAAAAATAACCCATTACTAACTGACAAAATTGGTGACAGAATAAGAACCATCATTAACATAACGGACAAACAATACTTTAAAATATTTTGTTTGATTCATGTAACTACGATGGAGAAAATCCTCAAACGTTCAAGCACATTCTTTTCGACTGTAATTTGTCGACCTAAGGCACGATTAAATAGAAGGCTGTTTAATACAAGAAGAAAAATGGCCACCTCTATAAGAGAAAATCTTTAAAAATAAGTAAAAGGAGTTGGCATTCTTCATCTTTATTTATTTTTCTCTTTTTCTAAAATTCTTACCTTACTAATATGAAGGTATCTATAAAAATACTATAAACAATTTTACTAGTATATTCAAAAAATGTTATTTCATTCTTTATTATTGTTTTGTTGCGTTTTAATTTGGTTATTGTTTCCTTTCTTTTATTTATTTTTTATGTACATTTTAGATTTGTTTAATTGCTTTACAATAATCAAAAATATGAACTGAACACTGCATATATATATATACATTATGTTTTTTTTCATGGAATAAATATACTTTTTAAATAAACTCGTCTTGCACAGAGTTACTGTACAAGGACAGAATAGAAAAAAATATATGCACATATTTACTCAAAGCAAACAGGAATTAGCAATATGTTTCGTATATGAGAATCTTTATTAAGTCATACCAGCTCAAGCTAACAGTGCTGGAATAAGAAATTGCTACTTCCAGTCCCCGAGGATTATATAAGATCTTCAAATATTTGCCATCTTCATATGGTCATGATGGACTGTATTGCTTGACTGCTATGATTGTAAATGTTTGCTATTTTTTTAGTTTTATTTATGTGTTTCTTTTATTAATGAGGAAAATGTAATTTTCGGAAAATTCAGAATATGGTTGTTAATTTGTTTAATTAAACATTCTGAACCAGTAACGCCATTCAAGTAAAGGGATAGGCCAATCTAGGTTTTTCAATATCAGCAGGTCAACTAGGCCATGTTCGCATTTTCTCTAAGTTGGCCGTTCGTGGAGAAAACAGAGTTAAAGTAGGAATTTGCACACATTATAAGTTCGCCAGGTCGCTATAAGTTTCCTTAAGCAGGATGAAAGGTTACCTGATAATTTTTTTAATTTTGTTCCAGAACAAAGTAGTCACCCATTCTAATGGCTAACCTTTTTTTTTATTATTAGTATTATTATTATTTTTTTTTTTAATTTGTGTTTATCGTCCTTTTCTATTCCGATTAAGGCAGACAGACCGATTTAGTCCTACAGGTTACCAACATATTTTAACCAGAGTGGAAAGATCGAGATTCATTCCGTGGGTCCATCACGAATTAAATTTTCACCTGCCCAGGCCGGGTTCGAATTGGAGCCACAGCAGACTCATGGTTGCTAAGGTTCAAAATTGACGCCTTGACATTCTCGGGCACCACGGCCTCATCCTAGTGCCTAACCGTGCTCCAGTGTGCTTAACTTTGAATGCCTAGACTGAACAACCACTTAACTGGCGAATTCAAGAATGAGCTTTCGGACTGAACCTAAACATAATATAATATAAACATAAATTGGTTTTACTATGCTCTATATTCGTTTCTATGAATAATCTGATCCAAATAATAAAACAATCACCATGTATTCTCTTCTTAAATCATAACGCAAAACAAAAATAGATTTGATAATGTAGGCCTTCAATTCAATTTTATTTCTCGTGATGTGGCATTTGGTTTTGGTTCAAATGACCATGTTCGCTTTTCTCACGCGTCGACGTCTTGCACGGTAAAGGGCGTTGAGGGATAATTAGTGTTGAAATGGAAACGCAATCACTGCAACATATATAGGCTTGCCCGAAAGCTCCCAAGATGTCAGTAGTTCCTCTACTGCGACACAAACTCTGAGCTACTCATTGCACAGTGATTTGGAAAATAAATGCAAGTATGTGACAAAAAAAAAAAATCTTTCTCTCTAAAACCATTATTGTTCCTGTAATTGTGATTATTAAAAAAAAAAAAACTGAAATTCTAACGGTTCACGATCACTGCTTCATTTCGGAGAAAAAATACAGTTTTGATCAGGGACTTCAAAAAATTTCCCGAGGGAGGACCCCCTGTAACTGTAAGGTCTCTATCCCCAGAACCCTCGGTGTTAGCCCGCCCAAAATTAAATCCTGGATCCAATACAGCACACTACCTCTCCCATTCATATTTATACTTATATACATAAAATTGACTCTTTTTTTAGAAATTTGTAACACCACGACTGGTACAGCTTTTTAATATGTCAAACATTTACATTAAAAATAACTAAAAGAACCCAGAGTTTCCATGCCGATATCACCTACAAACCTCTCTCCAGTAGATCTCTACAAACCCCAATTCTCTAGGTCGGACCTGACACAATCCTCCCATCTACGTTTCGGTTGACCCCCTTGGATAAAATTTTATTTGGAAATAAATCGGTGAATATATCGGTATGTGATCTATATGAACTTCACTCATATACTAAAAAACTGAAAATTTACTTTCATCCCACTGTACGGCAAATAAACACCTGAAGGTTGAGCCAGGACGTAGATTGGAAGTCAGAATAAAATCATGTCTCGTTGATTTGGGATAGGACGAGGTTTCGTGGAGGGAGCCAATTTAGTTAATATAGACCAGCTATTCCCGACCTTTTGACTCTTATTGAACCCTTGTGTCAATGTTGAAGTTCTAGGGAACCCCAGTGTTCATGTAAAAATATTATTTCATGGTATTTTTGCAAACGATCATAAATAAAAACAAATAAATTACTGTAATATTGGTCGTTAATTTCTAAACTAAAATAGGTATAGATAAATAATAAATTATTTTAGTATTACAATTTTTACATTCAACTTAAAGTTTGAATTCAGGGTCTTGGACTTTGGATATACATTAGCGGATTTTATCTTCCACATAAAGAAGACGATTACTTTCTTACAGTAATTACTTACTTTTTTTTTATAAGTTAGGTTCTGAAGACGGGTGAAAGTGCGAGAGAATGTATTCCTCTCCTTAACAGGAATGGAAAATGAAGATGGATTTTCTTAGACAGCCCACCTAATTAGGTGGGATGCAATAAAGCTTAAAATTTGTTGGTGTTCATCTTTACTTACTGGTTTTGCCAGTAATTTAAACATATCAAAACTCATTTATAAAACATGGCCCTTCTATCAGTATGATTTTTGATTAAATTCAAGAATCTTGTCACATGAGGTATATTTTCGAGTCAAACCGATGTTCATAGCCGAACGTGAATGCCAGCCTAAACAATGGTCTAGGAGAACCCTGGTTGGGAAACACTAAAATAGACAAAGTTCCTTCATATTTCTGAAGCTTTATTGTTATTATTCCATTATAATTTATATACCAGATATTCCAGCCACAAAGAAATTATGTGTATGTGTATGTGTATATATATATATATATATATATATATATATATATATATATATATATATTGTTTTTTTTTTGTTTTTTTTATTCCTCAAAACATTGATGTTTTAATTTAATTATAATGAAATTTGATGCTGTACCATAATAGACCACTCTCTATATTAAAAATACATTGTTTAACTTTATACATGCGACTAATAAGTATTCTTAATAAAAATATAAACAACTATAAAAAAAACTTTCTCATTTCGAAAAAATTATATAATTCGCCAGAAAATAATTAAAAACAAAATAACAAAAAAAAATACGATTTTTCTTTGAAACTAAAATTCACCAGCGCTGGGGCTTTGAGCTTGTAATTGTGTAGTGAGACCGCAGGCAGTCTATTGTTTGGCTCGGGGAGAAATTCACCAGTTGCTGGAGCTAACCACAATTGTGTAGAGGAAGGAGCATTGGAACCACTTCACCGAGTACAATGTAATCTCCGCACAAGCCTTTGGATCTTATTGCTCTTGCTATTGTAGCGGGAGGATTATGGTTTGTATGAGGTTTAAAAATAGTAGTTCTACTTCACTCTAATCCTATCATGCCTTATTAAAAAAAAGAAAAAGAAAAACCATTGTTATTTATTCAACTATCTAAAGCTGGGGTGCACTACCATTTTATAACCCGTGCAACAATCAAGAGTTCCCAATATTGAAGCGTACCACAACTGTACTCCTCCCTCCCTCCTCTCCACCTCCTTTACTATAGCTTTCACAATATTTGGGTACAACTTTACAATCGAGACCCCTTATCATTGGCTCGGACCGAACTTATCCGAAGGTCGCCGCACTACTATTCTTCAGCGCCGTATGTGTTAACTGCTTTGTATTCAATTCATTATTATTCGTATTCACCGGAATTATTACTGCTTTAATTAGATATTAAAAATATTAGAGCTAACGACTTCCGCTCACTTTGTTCGCCTAAGAGATAAAAAAAAAACACCAACAGAACCTTTTCAGTTGATGTCGGGGCCTTAGCTTAATTTCAGTTATTACTGTTTTAATTAGATCACAGCTGTCGACTTCCGCTCGCTACGCTTTGCTCATGAGATACGAACCCCCAAAATTCCTTTTCAGTTAAGGTCGGGCACTTAGTCTAATTTAAATTATTATTGCTTTAAATTGTTACTATAACTTCCCCAGGCCACTGGAAGTAAATAGCACTAATAATTTTAAATAATATCTATTTGCAGCAGTAATAATTTATATAATTCCAATGAATACGACTTTTAAAATTGAATTGAAAGCAGTTAGTTTGCAAAAATGACGCTAGAGAGTGGTAGTGCAGCGACCTTCGGGTAAGTTCGGCCCGAGCCAGTGATAAGGCGTCCCGATTGTAAATTTGTACCAAAACTATTATTTATGCAATAAAAATTACATCCCAGAAAGAGAACTTTAAATTGATTTTTTTTTATTAAAAAATCTAATGACAGGCCGCGTGACAATTCCAGAGCCGTGCATTGGATTTGGCATCCCTGATCTAAAGTTTTAACAAAAAATAAGTTTATAGAGATCTCAATCGAGTACGAGAACGTGTTTTAAAAAAATTTAACCAGTCATTTTCGTCGTTCTCTATTGTCAAGAAGCAGCGTGGGTTCGACTCCCAACTGGGTGTAATATTACATAAAATAATATAATGATAATAATAAGACTGAGGGACAGAAAATACTTCTTAGTTGTATTTTCTCTCTAAAAAACGAAACAACTATTGCACTGTATCGAAAGTGATCGGAGAGGGGCGGAAGTGTATTTTATATCCGTTTCAGAACCTTTAGAAAATTAAAAATTATTATGGAAGTTTTGGAGATGCCTGATGTATGTATGTATATATATATATATATATATATATATACATATACATATATTTTTTTTTCTCCGCTACGTTTTGGCACCACTAACGGCTCCCTGAGTGTCAAATGAGCTGAAATTCGATATTTAGGCTTGTTTTTTCAAGGCTGAACAATACCATAAAACTAGGGATAAAATTCAATCAAAATTTCGTTATTTACCAGATATTTCCCGAGTTTTAAAGTTTTTCGAACCCTCTTCAGCCTCACCAAATTTAGTTAGAGGGTTGAAAATATGTACGTGAGTTGAGTTGGTGTTATAATAATAGTTTTTTCTTCCACTCCCCGTGTTTTTTAAGGATTTGCGCACCTCTAGAATCCCTTTAAATTGAGTTACCGGGATGAGAATCTATTGTATTTGAAAGTTAATTATATTATCAATAAAAAAAAGTATGATCATCGAAATTGGTTCAGTATTAGCAAAGATATGGCTTGTTTAACCTTTTCATCATCAGAGATCATCAGAGAGGGGCGGTAGTGCATTTGGTGTTATAGAAGGTATTCCAACGTTTTGGCGGTCACAACTTTTTTCTCTCACTCCCCACGATTTTGATATTTTTAATTTTGCCATTGTGACACTGTCCTCTAATGGGTTATCTAATGTACTGGCTCTTTGTGGACATCATATAACCTTTCCCCTAGATCTACTCGTATAAGCATTACTATTGCTTTATCTATTAATTAGTTTTATTATTAAAAAGATTATGATTTGGCAGTATGTCGAGATTTTTTATTTATGACAACCAATGTTTATTGTGTCTATTCTGTTAGCATTCTATTTTCAGATTATTTATGATGTACATGCAATGGTTGCTTATTTTTTTTTTAATCCATTTTAAAATTCACTGTTTGTTTTAGTGATGTAGATACCCTCTTTAGTTCTTCCATTTTTTGTGTTTTTTACAATATCGATTATTTCTGGGTTAACGAATTCAAATTGATGTTTTATTGTATTTATTTTATTTACTTTTTTTATTTATTATTTATTTCTTGCTGCAAAGGTATTGGAGTGAATTTAGATACACTATTTTACTAAGTAAATGATGTATATTTATACTTTATTCAATTGGCTCTATTATTTATATAATCCTACTGTGGTCGAATTCGAAGGTATTTTGTTATATCTGCCTGAGGAATTTGGTTGATACCGATATAAACTTGTAGACAGGAATTGCTTAAGAACTTTTTTTTTTTTTGACGTTTTGCATAATAATTCCAAAATATTTTGGAATATTTGTCCTCTTCATTAATGACCGAGATCTGGGCCTATACAACCTTTAATTGACCGCCGTTTAAACAAAAATGTAGATGTTTATATCGAGCTTACCTGTGACTTTGTAGCCGAATCTCTAAAAAATTAGACTGTTAGTAACGAGTACCGAATATTTTACTGGAATACTTGGTAATCGTTATTCTCTATAAAAAAAAAAAAAAATCGATCTAGTACAAAGTGGAGTAATTCGTAAATTTATATGTGCTGAACTGTTGATCATGAAAAAAATCACTGTTATCATTTGTACAATGATACAAAAACTTATAAATTGTGTTATGATACAAAAGCCTAAAATATGGTTTAATAAATAAAAATAAATAAAGTAAACTATAACTTGTTTAAAAAATGAGATTGAAGCTCTTCATTATCAAAATCATAGGATTTTTTTTTCGATTTTTGGATTCTGCGTATCTTGAAACGTTAAACCTCAAATATTGAGAGGGTTGGGTGAATTACTTTTCTTTTTCGATTAAAGATGTTCATTATTGAAAATAATAAAGCAAAGTTAGTTCAAATATAATAAACATTTTTACCTACTACTATTTTATTCTTCAAAAGTGAATCATTATTGTTGCGGTACAATATTGAAAAATTCTTATATTTCTTGGAGCAGGGTTTTTCTAACCGTATTATTTCGACTTGCTGTTCTGTATAAATGAATTCTGCCATTCTTAAGGAGCTCTTTTAACACACAAATTATATCAAGGCGTTCTGATATTGAATTAAATTTGTTGTTTGAAGTTGAATTGGAGTCGTTTGAGAAGGTCTTATGGTAAGATAAAACAACTATTAAACATCCCCGAGAGACATTTAGCCAGGAATTACTTTAGAGGATAATTTTATAGATCCTCCGTTCCTCTCTCGGGGAGGAGCAACACTCATTTAAACTTGGCCGCCGACTTACTGGCTAATTGAATTTGAGCTCTAGACATGAAATAAGTCTTGACGAAAATCCTCCTGCTAATTCGATTCAAAACTTCTCTTTCGGAGAATTTGTGTTCTGGGGTCAACCCTTCCTGTAATTCCTAAAGTTTATTATTATTTTGTATTTTTTTAAATTAAAAAAGTGATGAAAAAAATCGGTCAGAGGTCTACCAAAAACCCGTGGACTTTTAAGGACGTTGAATCATGTAGAGTGCAAGTAATGAGATTTACAATGAAGAATATCCATAGTATTTAATTATATAAAGGTGAATAGTTTGTGTATTTGAAGGCGGTAATTTTAGTAAGATTTACGATAGTTCGAGGAAAAATTGGCGAGCTGGGACACTTTGTTGAGCAGCCAATCAGAAGTTAGCATTTGGTCAACTTCTGCTTACATTACATCTACTGTTAACTACATCAACACCAAAATTAAAAAGTTTGTTTAGTCAATTTAGTTCCACGGGCATGAAATTGTCATGAAAACGAAACGTGAGCGAGTTGGACACTTTTTCTCTTACCAATTTTTGTTATGGTTAGTGCTCCGTTCCTACTGGTCGTAGCGTGACATAAAACATAAAGCAATCATATGTGCACGGCCTATATAACCCAAATACCGGGAAAATGGGCGAGCTGAGAAACTTTTTTGAGCAGGTCAATCAGAAACCAGCAATCGGTCGTGATTATGGCGCCAAATTTGAATTTGAATTTAAATCTCGACCTAACCTTAACTAGCGGATCATGCCTATTATTAGACAAGTGACCTTGCATCAACCTAACCTAAACCATCGGGACACGCTCCCTTTTAGTCACGTGACCATTTGGCCACGCCCCCATACCCATGCCTAACCAGCGCTGTTCACAACATCCGTGACCACTCCTACTCTGAGCGGCCATTTTGTTTACGTTGATGTGGTCAGCATCCACGCATAACCACCAGGTTTATACCCTCCAGCCATTTAAGGGTATCAGCCTTATCCAGACTGAATGAGCCCGGCCTCAATTTTGTTTTTCGGCAACTTAAGGGGCTTAAGGTTTTATCAAAGGGCATCCACCTAATGGAGTCATAAACACTCATCACTCTATCTATCCATCACTCCATCAAAAGCGTCTTAAATATTTTCTTAACACTCTAGTAGGAGTATCGTAATTCTACTTTAAAAACTATTAGAATTATAGGAAAAACATATTTTTTTATAAAAAAATATGAATATAAAAAAAATCAGTAATTGAAACTGAACCTGGAGAGGTAGTGCTGTTATGACACGGCACAAAAAACTAAAATTGAAATGTGTTTGCTGATATCTTTAGAAATGCATCCGAAGCTTTGTCAATATCCAGAAGTTTTTTAAGGAAGAAGTTGATCGGGGGATGCGGTCAAAGACAAAGACACTAATAAGTATAACTTATTTACATTGCGCCGCCGTTTCGGCCTAAGTTTTTTTTAAAGCTATTTGGAAGTATGTAAAGCATATACATAAATTGTTATGTCATAATTTTCTCTATATGCCTTACATACTTCCAAATCTTTATACTAGTGTTCTTTTTAATTAATAGCTTTCATATATTTTATTATATCGTGTGAAAATAACGCATTATTTTAATTTCAATTAATTTTCACATTATTATTATTATTTTCATTGGCCATTTGTTAACAATTTTAACATCATCGTAATCCATTACAAAACTTACAATATCATAATTATCTTGATATGCTTTGTATACTTATTGTTTCACACATCATTCACACATTGTTTTACATACTCATTTACTTATTGAGTCATGTACAAAATTCATAATCTTAATATGTACTCGTAATTCATAAACTTTCCTTAACTCTTTTTACTTTACTTTACATTTTCATTTTTAACAATTATATTGACATATTTTTCTTTTTATACTTCATATATTTTTATCTTGCTTGTCATTTCTGTTTTTATCATATTTTACTGTTAGTGATACTGCCTCTGTCGTTTTCAATGTTGTTATTTTCTTTTTAGCACTTTTAATGGTCTAAAACATAGGCCGAAACGTCGGCACAAAATAAACAAGTCATACTCATTAGTGTCTTTGTCTTTGACGGCACCCCTCGACCTACTTCTTCCTTAATTTATATCTAAGGCCAACCAAACTTACTCCGACAAAAGTTTTGTTTATCTAGTTATTATATGCCTAGGCAAAAACTCGGATAATTCTATCTATCTTATATTTCCTAGTTTCTATTTTATAAAATCTGCAGTGGGTTTTCAGAAATTTTGACCTCTTTGTTTTTTTTTTTTTAATTTTGGTTTTTGTAGCGGTTAAATCTCAAAATAACTGTATTTTTTTAGTATTTATGACAAATTGTACCAAAATGATGGCAGTTTACAGGATGTCTATTATTGATAACCTGGTGCACTTGGATCCCAGGGTAACTGCTCGGATTGTTCGTAACTATCTTGATCTGTTCACGACACTAATTTTATTAACAAGTTTTTTTGTTTTTGTTTACACTGATTCATTTGTACACATCTACCTATAATAGGTTTTTGATCCAGTTGTGGATGTCCAAAATATTAATGATAGGTAATAGTAATAGTAATGATAACAGTACCAGGTAATGATAAAACATTACTTCTGAAGGTATTGGCATAAGTAATGGCGAAGACATTTGCGGCTCCAAGATGCCATACAGTTCCGAATCGATTTATTCATATGAAATCACCCCTGGCCATCAAATCAAACCTGTCCCGTAATATATAGTACATATCCATCCAGCAATAAAGTCCATAAATACACAAACTCTATTTACAACCTTTCTTTCCGTACACGTCCCTTTTAAATTACCAAGAATATGTCACGAAGGATGTGAACGAGCGATATCAAAACGTTATTACGTTGCGTGAATCTGCGAACTTTGAAACAAGCTAAAATGTAAAAAAAAAAAAAAAGAAAAAAAAAAGAAAAAAAAACAGCACAAAGGGATAGATACTACTGTGAAAAAATGAAAACCACATGTTACCATCTAAAATTATCATGTTTTTTTTAAATTTAATTTTTCGTTTTATTGCATTTACTATATTTTAGAAGTGTGGAAATGTGTGTAAAAATAAAAAATAACAATTGCGATATAATTTCGACCATATCAAAAATATCAGTTATTTTATATATATATATATATATATATATATATATATATATATATATATATATATATATATATATATATATATATATATATATATATATATATATATATATATATATATATATATACACATAAAAAAAAAAATTTGTAGGTGGCAACATGTGGTTTTAATTCTTTTCACAGTAGTAGTTGGAGTATGGTACTAAAATACCATGATACAATTTGATCGATCAAATGCTATCAATCAGTGTTATATAGATTTGAAGATCTGAAGCTCTATTTTTAAACATTACATATATTTTTAGGACATTAACTTAGGCATAATCCTGAAATATGCTTCAAGTTATCTTATTTATATTGTCATTTATAATTTTTGCACATAAAAATAGTATATTGTTAACTTAAATTTTTTTTTCTTCAAATAATAATTATTTATAAATCTTGTAAACGTAGCGAATACCTAAAACAGGAAATTATATTGTAGAAAGCTCTATAGAGAAGGATATTAGTTCATTTCTTCCCCTTTTGATGGTCCTATACCTAGCAAACTGTTTTATTTAAAATAAAGTTTTAAAATAATTAAGAAAAAATTAATTTGAAAGGCCCTTAAACACTCGGTAAATACTTTTTTCACTCTCACTAATAAAGAAAACGCCATGCTCATAAATGAAAACAAAAATTTCGTTTATCGTATTTGAATCAAGAGTTTTAGAATTTTGGCCACTAAATCGACAATTTTTCTCACTGTGCACCGCTAGGATTTTCCACTATATATAAGTCAATACAGTTCTACTAATGGTGTATGAGATAGAAGACAATATGCAAAATATATAAATTTATCATTCATAAATGTATTAAATCGGTTTGATAAATTTATTCAAGTCATATCGATCAAGTAATTAAAAAGCAATCGCGGGTCCTGAAAGATATCAACAATATTTCCCTAGGTCATTCCAAATGGTCAGTGTTATGGATTTTGCATTAACCTCGACACTAACACTAAAATTACATTAGTTCGTCTCTATAGCTCTTGCAATATTTATTCTTTTTCGAAGAAAATGACTTGCATTTGAGTTGATGACGGATTAAAAACTCAGGATTTTTAAAAAAATTAAATATAAGTACATATTTGAAGTTGAATAATAATACTGAATAAAAATAAAATGCCGGTCCGGTGTGGGAATGATTGGTTTCTCAATTAGTCGAATCCCAGATAAGAAAATCTCTGTCTTCTATTTCTCCTTGAAGTAGTTACATTTATTTTATATCTTAAACATTATAATTTAGCGATACATAATTTTTATTTTCAATAGCTTTCTCACGTAAACAAATGGATCAGGAACCTTTAGCAAGCTGGTTGTATATTTTCGAGACAGATTTTCCATTTAGGAAAGTCTTCAGGTCAAGTGCTGGGTGGATTAAGTTGACTTCATTAGCCCGCTTTGCCAGTGTGGTCTTTCAGTGAGAGCAATTACCTGCTCAGCTGCACTCAAATTCATATTACTTGTGCGCTAGTCCATCCAGACCACAAATGATTCGCCTGTTATATATATATATATATATATATATATATATAATAGATAGGTTTTTTCCGAGGAAAACTTGAAAAGTCGTGTCATCGAAGAATTGGATTTATATATTTACAATTAATCTAATAAATCCAATTCTTGGATGACACGACTTTTCAAGTTTTCCTCGGAAAAAACCCTTTCTATTACTACAATTTTCTGGCCCAATATACTTAAACCATAGTTAATATAAAAATATAACAATAGTGAGCGATGTTTTTTGGTAGGCTATTTAAATTAAAAATATATAACCGGTTATTTATTTGTAACCAGCTTTTTTTCATCCCTACTGTTCATCTCCTCTTTTGAATTGAGGGACAGAACACAGACCGTTACAGGGTACGGCCTATTAACGTTCTTATGAATAATTCATTTGATAAACAGAGCCAGTGTTGTTTTCAATCTCTGTGTAATGACGTTCTCTGTCCCGTTGCCTGAACTGACCATCCCAATCGAGCATTGAATTTGAGAAATACCAATATTCATATCAGTTATCGCCATATCGCGTAATATTTGTTTTGTTTTTTTTATTCGCACCATTCATGTCTTTATTCGACTTAAGGCTTAATAATTTCGAATATATATATATAAATTGAAGGTGCCCATTGTGTATAAGTTTTTTTTTAAATGGATCATACTAAAAAATCAAAGGATGTTTTAGTTTGTTTTTTACGTTTTGTATTTAAAAAGATTATATTCCGATCCATGAATAAAATAAATATAATTTTATTATGTTTAAAATAGTTCACCGTAGTTTTATATAGCTAATTTATCTGTATAAAATAAATGCTTGAATACCTATGTATGAGATGATCAGAGAGTGGTGGAGAGAATAAAACAATAGTAAACAGTCTTTATTTATTTTATTTATAATATTAAACAATTTTAAGATTAAGAATTCTTGTTTAAATGATTAAAAAAAATGAAGATTACGTTATTTTTTTAACAAAAAAAAGTATTATTCACTAAGGAAATGTTTGATATGCTGTTTTCTCAGTGGGATGCAGTAAAAGGATAAGCCTAAACAGGCAAACTTCAAAGGCTTCTCCTGTAGAAATCACTTATTCCTATTGTTCTTCCAAACACAAGATGTTTTAGTTTATCTTGGGGTTGGTGTACAATCTCATTCTTTTTTAGACTGATAATGTGCTGTCTTTGGTCTACTTTTATATTACCTTATATTGTAAAATTACTACTACTTTATGGAAGTTTACCTTACTAAATTAAATAGCTTTGTTATTTTTGTGAACAAACACACTTCCCCTAAATTATCTTTATTATTTTTCTACATTAATATTTTTTTACCCACAAACAAACAACGTTTCGAAATTGTCTTTCATCGTCTCTAATTCAACAATACAACATCACTATACATATTTTTTAATTATTAATGTAATACTTTTAAAAATAAATTACTTTACCTTAATTATGCTATTTTTTTTTAAATAAAATAATTAGCAGTACTTTAAGGGATAAATATAATTTTAAATATTTTCTCTCTACAATCACCATCAAACAGGGCGAGTAAGGCCATTAAATTTTCATATTTTTTAGACTTTGTGTGCGAGTGAAATAACAACATAAGCCCCGTGACCATAGTCACCTCGTGTTTGGGGTGGGAATGGTCAGGGCTTGTTTTCATACAAAGTCACACATTTAAGTAGTAGAGTGATTTCAGCCAAAAAGGTAAGCTTTTAAACTTCCGAAAATGATATTATTTTAAACATGATTTCTTTTCTTATATCTAAGAAAAATAAATACTGAATCATTTAAATAATCTAAATAATTTTTTTTCTAATGCTATACTAGAATATAAATTGCACAAAAATCCAGATAATATATTTACAATTAATATTTTTAGCTAGAGAAATGAGATACCAAGAAAGGCACTGAGGACCTGAGCTCACCTACAACTTGCTTATCGAACAAGAAATTATAAAAAATAAAATTCAGAATTTATGAAATTCTTCTTCAAAACCTACCAAAGATTGAAAACTGTTTTACAAATTATAGGAATGGTAGGTTTAATAAGAAAGAAAAAGAACAAAAAAACTGTATAATGCAAACCAAAAAAAATATAGATCTTTAAATTCGTTCTCATTCAACCTCTTCTTGTTTTCTCTTTATATGATGGAGTGAGTTTTCATAGGATGTCTTTCTTTTCAACGGCAGTTATAATAGATTCTCAGATCAACAATGGCCACAAATCCATTTGGTCACACTCATCATCAACATCCTTAGCGCGACAATCCATTACTGAATCTTGGCTGCCTCAAGAATCTTCTTCCATCTCTCCCTATCTCGTGCGTCCTTCCACCAACTCTGGATGCCCAGAGCTCTGGCATCACCACTCACACAATCAAGCCATCTCAGTTTTGGTCTTCCGATTTTCCTCTTACCAATTGGTTCGACATTGAATGCTTTTTTCGGGACTACATTATCATCCATCCGTAAGACATGACCCGCCCATCTAAGCCTAGTTATTCTTATATATTTGACAACATCGGGCTCTTTATAGAGGTCAGAAAGTTCACTGTTGTGTCTGATTCTCCATTCGTTGTTTTCCTTACCTTTTCGAAGTTCCAAGCGCCAATTTTGATGTTTGGGTCAGTCTGTCGGTTATCTGTCGTCATATATTTTGTTTTTTCTTCATTTATTTGAAGTACAATTTTTCTTGCCGCTGTCTCAAGGGAAGTAAACGCGCCCCTCATTGCTGCCGATGATCTTCCAACAATACATATATCATCAGCGTATGCTAAGATTTGGACGCTTTTTGTATATATAGTGCCTGTGGTCTGTACTCGTGCGTCTCTTACTGCATTTTCAACCGCTAGGTTAAACAGGATGCATGCTAGCGTGTCTCCCTGTCTTAATCCTCTTTGGCAACAAAATTTATTAGACAGATCTCCCTGTATTCTAACACAGCAGCTGGCATTTGTCATCGTCATTCTGACCAGTCGTATTAGTTTTGACGGAATTCCCAGCCTCTTCATAGCTATGTATAACTTGTCCCGATACACACTGTCATATGCTGTTTTGAAGTCTATAAAGAGGAGATGGAGGTATGTATTGAATTAATTTATCTTTTCAAGTATCTGTCGCAGAGTAAACAGTTGATCAATGGTGGACTTTCCCTTCCTGAAACCACACTGATATTGCCCTACCACTTTATCAGTGTAAGGTCTTATTTTAGCATTGAGGACGTTTGAAAATATCTTGTACGCCGTGGGGAGTAAGGTAATTGCCCTGTTGTTGTTACAGTCGAGGACATCATTCTTCTTGTGTATCGGGCATATTACTCCTGTCCTCCATTCTTCCGGCATAACTTCTTCTATCCATATCTTTAACAGGATATCATGCAAACGCTTCAGAGTTTCTGGTCCTTCCTGTTTCAAAAGTTCAGCCTGCAGACCATCGATTCCGGGGGCCTTATTATTCTTAAGTTGCATAATGGCATCAAGCACGTCATCCTCGTCAGGAGGTTCCACGTCCTGCTCCTCAGCTAATTGGTATGGGGTAGCGCCTTCATCATCCACCTTAGAGTGTTCCTTATAATGCTCTTCCCACCTATTTAATATTTCAGATTTATCTGAAATTAGTTTTCCATTAATATTTCGGATCTGGCTATTTCTGGGCACGTACGCTTTTCTTCCTTCGTTAATGCTTTTGTAATGTAAAACTTTTTCACCTCTCTCTGTTCCTTCAGTGTCTCTATTTCCTCTATCTTCTTTTTCTCCCACTCTCTCTTTTTCTTCCTGAGGATCTTCTTTTCTTCTCTTCGTCGCCTTCTATATTATTCCACCAGATTCCTGGTTCTTCTTCCGGTAATCATTCGTCTATAGGCCTCGTTTTTCCCATTGGTGGCTCGGCTCTTTTACACTCTTCGTCGAACCAACTAGGTTTAATGTTTTTTTCTTCTAAGCCTAGTGTTTCTAGTGTGTTTGTACAAACTTCCCAGATCTGATCAATGCTGTTCTCTGTTAGGCATTTCGCTCTCTGCATTTGCTCGCTAATGTTGCGCTCAAATTCTTCCATGCAACGGGGGTCTTTGAGTTTTGCAATGTTATACTTGGTCACACTCATCACGCAAATGAATTATACTTCGCCTCATTTTAGAGAAGCTGAAAATATTTTCATTTAGTTCGAAAATAATTGAAATAGCCCAACCTTTATTCGCAAAAGTTGTTCAACAATAGTACTATAAAAAACGATAAGATAATCGGTTTAAGGAGATAGCTACAGCACAAGTTTTGCCAACTTAACAAAAAGTACTCAACAGCAAAATATACTTAATTTTTTTTTCTGCATGAAAATGTTAGAGTAAAATTAATGAAAAATATAAACTTGTAGACAATGATCTAAGCACCAGTTAAAGGAAAAAAATTACTGGGGAGGTTTTATGAGCCAAATTAACATTTTCACAACTTTTGGCCTTTCTCACCGTTTCTGACGGCAATTAATTATAATTTTAAATATTATTTCTGTGTCATTGTCGAGATGCTTGCGGTAATCTAAACTGATATATGATATATTATGTACATTTAATAGGTGGATATATTCTGCAATAGAACTGCCTAGGTGTTGAAGCGCTCAGAACAGGTTGTCATTTGTGTAAATATAATGGTTTCCGGGAATGTTCTAATTTAGATGTCTGACAGTTTTCAGATTGCCTGGATCCCGCCATTGCCGAATTAAGGAATTTATTCGTTAAGTGTTGCTGTAGGTTTGAGTAAGGACGCCCGATCATGCGAACTGCAGATCCTTCACGATGCCTTTGCCTATCGTTCACCTCATGGCTCGCTTCGTGGGTCGCAATAATAATTTCAAAGACTTCTAATTGATACAGTTCCAATTCAGCTTAATTTTAAAGGAAGATCTAGCACCCTCAACCTGACTTGTATGCTTCTATGTGGTGCTGTGTATTTTTGTTTTCCATTTATTTCAAAACTCTTCAATATTTTTTCTTAAAAATTTGCTAGAATCTTATTTAGATATCTTAGATTTGTTTTTTCTCAATAAATATTGTGAAGGGCAAATTAATCACTACGTTTTCTTTAAATATATAAATTAATAAACACGCACAGAGCCGGATTTATCCATGTAGGGGCCCCTCGGAAAAGCAAATATCGGGACCCCTCACCCTTTATCAATTCAATAAATTTTATTGCAAGAATTCTCTTCTCCCAACATCATGCCGCGTTGGATCGTGAGTGGTGTCATCGTCCTTAAAACTTACCGCTACGTCATCAATGACGTCATTAATTGTTATCGATATTTGTTTATTATTAGTGAGTGTTGCCGGGTTGGGCGATTTTCTCCCTTGATTTAAGTTATTTTTTTTTTACTCTCTGGTTTTTTTTTAACGTTAAAAAGTTTTAACTATGTATTTACTACTGAATGCGTTAATCATTTTTTTCTAATTAAAAACTGAAAATTAGAATAATTTGAATATAAATTGGTTTAAAAAACCATCCTAAAATTTTTTATAACTTTATTTCATACAGTACAGTTGGAATAGCTGATCGGATCCCTTGTAGGACCGTGAGTGGACGAATGAATTCTTCTGTAGTCTTACAACGTAGTCTTACTAAGTTGAACCGTGAATGGCTAGCTTAAGGCCCCTTACCGTTTGATCCACCTTGCTAAGCAGTAAAAATTTTGGGATTCCACCCCAAAGAAAGTTTCAACTTAGAGGCCACCAGTTTAACAATTTCTTTTAGATTTGATCGATTTCGAAACAAACTGAATATATTTTGAAGGAAATTAATTCAGACTTAAAACAGAATAATAAAAAGTCGAACAGTTTATTGTGTTACACATTATCAGTGCTGTTAAGGGGACTGACACACAGTTGCCACAGATTATTTACTGAATTATTCTTTTTTTTTTTTTTTTTTTTTTTTTAGCTTTTTCCGCTAGTTCCAAAAGTTTAAATATTTTAAGACACCGAGGCTCTTTTCTATGCGGGGCATTGATTCCCCTGAGAGGAAATAAGTAAAAGTAATATTAGCTGAATTTGTAAAAACCTTAATCCTTTAAAAATAAACGCAAAATCTTTGTAAACCAAATTAAATCTTAACTTAAATCAAATCAAATAATTAATTAATAAAATTAAATCAAAAACTACGTTAAATTATTTTTCTCATGAGACAAGAGACCCAATTAAGCTCCCATAGCTGCCTTCATTGCCTATAATGTCAATCCGCCGCTGAACACGCACAATTTTACGTCCGATAAATCTCATATTTTCGATACTTTATGTTCCTTTTTCTTAAAAACTATATAAGCTATTGACCTGAAGCTTTTTATGTCTATCATAAATAGTCTAAAAAGAAACAAACGGAAAGTTTTTACGGATATTCAATTACAACTAAAGAAAAAAATCTTTAGAAAAATGTATCCCAATATTTTTTCCTTTATATTTCTTCATTGGGAATTGGTTTCTATCCGGTAAAATTAACTATAATTGTGTCTATTTCTTTCGAATATTAATAAAAGTAAGTTGTGAAAATTTTGAATCTGTAACTATTTCCATTTCTGAGAAAAAGGATGATTAGGTGTAAAAAATATGAGATTTTCGGACGTAAAATTGTGCGTATTCAATCATTTATATTTCTAAAGAAAATTTATTCATAAATCTATCGTTCATTAGATTTATTGAGACATTTTTTCTAATGATTCTACCAAATATTTATAAAAATATATTGAAGTTTTTTTAAATAAATGAAAAAAAAAACCTAGTCGGGGCGATCTAGAAGCATACGTGTCAGGCACAGGATGCTAGACCTCACTTAACTAGATTTAACTGAATTCAGTTCTCAATCAAAAGTTGTGCAAATGACGGATGACTTTGTAATGTAAATTTAATATACGTATTTACGTCGGTTATCGGGTATAAATAAATCGCGAAACCTCACAAGAGTCAAACACATGATTTTACTAGGCAAACGAAAAACTGATTTATAAGCATTGCTATAAAATATAATTTTATGAAATAAATATAAACTATAAATAAGTGTGGACCCACCTGTTTTGGAAGTGTCTCCTGGGTGATTTCTAGCGTTACCTGATTGTAAATTGTAAGAACAGGAGGAATCTTTTTAATATCTGTACCACTTACAACTCGTGAAGGGTCTTGGGTTTAGTATTTGGTAAGGAGCGAACTGTTACTAAGCCGACGGTTGTGCAAGAAAGTGATTCGGCCGAGATCACGCTTAATCGCCAGATTTTTCTCTCAATTAAGGGTATCTACTTTATAGAGGCTGGGTGAGCCCCAGGAGGATCCTCCGATCCCACAGGGCATATAAAAATAATTATATGCCTCAGCCGGTCTCGAACCCGGCACCTTGAGATTAGTAGTGCTGTACCCTGCCCGCTGAGCTATCCCGCTCCCCGGAGGAATCTTTTTGATATATTTAAATCATGTGACGATTTTTTAGCAAATAAGAGCTTTTCACCAGCGCATGAGAAATAAATATTTGTTTCTAATAAAATCAAATTCACATCACTGATTGGTCAGATAGCAGGTTTCACGGCGGCAATGATATGTTAGCGGGCTTATTTTTTTTAAGTTTCGATACAAATCAGAAATCATCATTAAGAATAAAATCGATCCCCATTCTCTCTCTTCTTTTTTTTTTTTTTACCCCTCATATACTAAAATTTGGTTCCAAAAATCAAAAACAATGAAATAAATAATTTAAGTATTATAACAAAAGGATACTAATGGTACATTCGCCTTGACCGATTTTTAGCAATCTTACCCCTAATGAAAAACTATTCTTTTGAAGTATTTAGTGCAACTTTTGGTAACATTCCACTTTTTCTGGACCCATCCAACAGTTTTGACAGACGCCATTCTAAATTAAAATATATTCTATTCTCTATCATCTCATCGCTTTTTTTTTCTTTCCATGAAGGAATCTCAAAACTCTTCTATACACCTATTTTTAAGCGATATATCAGAGAGATCTATCCTAGCTCCATTTTTATACATTATTTATAGTTATGAAATTCCATTTAACCCTAAATCTTATCAGAAACATGCGCTAATGTTTGAACAATGCTTAATAGACAATCATACACTAACCAAACCTCAATAATTCGTCAATAGCCCATAGCATTACTGAATAGTTAAAACTACGGAAAATAACACTGAAGAAGGAAAAATTAAGCATAATCAGACTTACCAATCTATTTGCCTCGATAATAAAAAGAGAAAACAAATTTTATTATTCAGCATTATTATTCAAAACAATGATTATAACCTTAATGATATAAAATCATAAATGCTTAGGTCTGAACATGGGATTAAGTATTTCGTATTTAATCCTCGAAGGGTGTAAAACACCTGAAAGTTTTGGAAAAATTAGAAAAAAAAAATCTTGAACTCAGTTTTTTATGTGAAGATACATCAGGAAGACATCAGGTACATTCGTAGAGATGAATTTACACACCTTATCGTGCTTTTTGTAATTAACGATGATAATAGCTGTAAATTTAATACACATAAGAAAAAAAAATGTTAAAATTATAGCTAAAATCCAACAATTATTATTTTTATCAAATTCATAAAAGTATTTGAGAAAAAAAAAATCTATAGGTATTCATATAAATTTAGTACGACAAGAAGTAAATGTTTTTATTGATTGAAATTTAAAAAAAAAAATATTTTGTTTTAGTTTATATAATTCAATACAGTGGACACTATCGCATTAGACGTCTACCAGCTATTTAATTTTGAATGTCAAATTTATCTGATGTGCATTTGGTTGAGATGGCTTAGACAAGGTTATAGGGCACTGGCCCTTGTTAGAAGGAATTGACCTTTATTCAGTTTGTGGTGAACCATAAAATTGACAGTGTTATACCCTCATAAAATGCATTATACCTTTTTACAAATGTATCGCTCATTTGCAGCAAAAACATCATAAAACGAAATTTACGATTTTTCAGAATACATTGGAAGTATTAAATACTGTATTAATTTCATTATCAACCATAACACGAAGAAATAAAAAATTAATAGCACTTTGGGTCTTGAAAGCTCAGAGATGAAACTTTGTAGTTAAAAGCTAGCATAGCTGAAATTGTCCTTGTGGTATTACCTCAATAATCTTTATAGTCTAGTTGTAATGAGAGATTTGTTGAAATTGGATTTTTTAAAGTTCATCCGATAAAATTCATGATTTAAATGCATGTCTATCATGGACTACTGTTTTACAGTTGCAAGTTTGTTTATTCTTTCAATTGAGAATCTTTGTTTATTCTGCAAATCCATCTTGCGGCCTCCTTCAAAAAAAAAAAAAAAAGATAGAAAAATTCTGTCTTTACTGTATGAAAATTTATAGTTTAATAAAGAATGAAAGACGAATGTAACTTCAGGAAGAAATTAAAAAGTTATGTGGATGTAAAGGGTATCTTATGGCCTAATGTTTTAACACATCATGCAAGCAAGCTCCTTTGTTTTTTTTTAAGACATTCTAAATCGGTTTATTCGATTCGAATTAACCGCATCACTGGCGCAGCATCGGCGATTCCCCTTTTGTCCCTCCTCTAACACAGCTCTTTAACTACCCCACGAGGGTTTTTGTTGTTAGTATAATGTCGTCGTCGTATGGGTCGGGCTAAATACTTTATTCCATTTTAAAAGTGAGAGCAAACAGTCTGCCATATATTATACTCATCAATCTAGAAAAAAAGTTTCTAAAATATTCCTGACTTTTTAAATTGTAGATCAGCCTAATATTACACTCTTTAATCTGTGGTTATTATGCTTGTCACATTACTTTACCGAAGTACTAATAGTAGACCTAATGAAGAGTGCGCACAAATTGCGCCAGTTGCGCCACTAATTCTGATAATTCATCGATGACACAGATGTTCTGCAAATGAGGTTCTACTTGAAGATGAGAACAATAGAAATGTAATATAATTTCTGAAATTTTAAAGAAATAATTATTTAATGACAAACGTAACTTTTAGGATATTACTGGAAGATATCAAAGCCATAAGTCTTTCAAAAACCAGTACCTTATCAATTAACTTTTCGCCAATTCAGACATCAGAGCAGAAAAGATAAAATCACAAAAATGTAGGTCAGCGACGGCACATCTCACACCAACTGTCTAAAAATGTTTA
The DNA here is from genome assembly GCA_948150685.1 of Rhaphigaster nebulosa. Classification (NCBI taxonomy): domain Eukaryota; kingdom Metazoa; phylum Arthropoda; class Insecta; order Hemiptera; family Pentatomidae; genus Rhaphigaster; species Rhaphigaster nebulosa. The sequence continues at coordinate 116,722,718 of OX411311.1, forward strand.
GTTAATTTCTGGCATTTGGGAGACTGTGACTTTGGAATTTTTGAATAATATTCTGTCTCACGATATTTTAGAACTGAGTTTAAATTTTCGAAAATATTTCTCTTAATTGTCAATTATTGTAGAATGTTTTTTATGATAAATACGAGTAGATAGCCAAGAACTGCTAGGAGCATCTGTATTAAATGACATTCTTACAAACAGTATATCTGAAGTCAAGTTTAAAAATCTCAACTGAGCTAGGCATCAAGGTGGAGGATGCCTAGCTCAGTTGAGGTTTTTAAACTTGACTTCAGATATACTGTTTGTATGTTTGTTTTACGGCCGAATTGGAGTGCGTCCACTATACCTTCTATTCGGCGTTTACGGCTTTACGACAGTTCAATCCAATATCGATGGAATTTTCAGGTCCCATTCGGCTTCTACAAACTTTTTCATGGGCATCGAAAAACATATTAGTTCCGTCAAAGAATACTCTCCCTAGTGACATATACGTCGCAAGTATTAACACATTTGAGACGTATGTGGGCAACTTTTGCTGAGGAAATAGGTGCTCAAGATAGTTTAAGAAGAGGAATTTAACATTATTACAGCCTTATCATCTTTATCAGTATTACAATTTAACGTTGTAATATTAACATTATTATTACATCTACATGATACCATAATACAATATTATTAATTTTCGACAGTTAGTCTATTCTAACATGCAATCAAAATTACAAAAGTATCAAATACAAATATGAGTTTACATTTTTGAAAATTTTATTTTGGTTGGATAGAATTTAAACTTCACAATCGATTTTACAGGTTTAAAAAGCCTTCGTCTACCATTAATTTACTGATAGGTTCAGGTAACAATAATATGAAAATAATTAAAAGTACAATTTTTTTCTTCATATTGACTTTTACATTAGAAATATTTTACCTGTATTTTTATTGTTATTATATTTTATGACACATTTTCTTTAAGAATTAGCACGTAGCACTTGGCAAACTGGTAACTGACGGCCAAATGTTGGCTCCTCATTTGGTCGAATGAATGTTCGCTGAATGGCCGTTTACGGTTCCAGAGACATGGGCTCTCTAATTTATGTTTCTGGTTGCTTTCTACACTTCAGTCTTGAAGTTCTAAAGATTCCTTTCCTGGTATAATACCACAGTATTGCTTTAATGAAGAATAAATCTACAACTATAAATAGTAATTATATAATTATATAAACTTAATCATTATATCGTTCAATTTTCGATGCCACACCCAACCCTTTCAAATAAATTTTAGGAGAGAATTTATTCAGAATGTTGATGGCAATTATCAAGATAAACTCTGGAAGTTTAATGTATTCATGTAAAATATTAAGCATTATTGATAAATATTTGAATAATTAATATTGATGTGATGCATAATTCATGAACGAGAGGCGTTCGGTAAAGGCCAATTACCTGGGGCACCTTTCAGCATCAATTAACCGAAACTCTACCTTATTTTTTAACGCTATTTTCCATTTTAAAAAAAAAATTATTTTTCTGTCTTATTAAAAAAAAAAAAAAAAATTCATCGAACTTAATAATTGAAAAAAATTAAAATATAGATTAATAATATCAGAATTACGAACCATTAAAATAAAAAAAAAATGGTGTGGTTCGCGCATTACACAACTTTCATTTTTAACCCTACTTGAAATCAATTTTAAGTTTCCATTTAGTTTCCATGGAAACATTTATTTCCATTAATTAATATTTAAGTAGAAATTATTAGCTGCAACAATCACTTATTATTATGCATTTTTCGCCACTGTCCATAATATTCTATAACTTAGAATATTATTAACTTAATAAATTATATTAACTTAGAAAACTATATGATAGATATTAATTTATCTGTGAAAATATTTCTCTTTTTTTCTCCTTTAGTTAATAATCAATTTTTTTCATAGCATTTACTTATACATTTTTGTTACTACTAATAATGAGATACAAAATTAATGGTACTTTAGAGGATGTCATTTCGAAAGTTCGACTATTAAGCCTTCGAAATTTTTCGTTGATCGCAATAGTTTCAGGTACTATTTATTTCATATATACGTAAATAAAAGTAAAAAAAAAAAAATGAACACTTTTAAACATTAACACCACATTACAGCTTTATATTGGACTAACTTATATTTTTGTTCGGTTTTCTGCGTTCGGTTACCTACCACAAGAATGCAATTAGGAAAGACATCAATGTTTTTTCAAATTGCATTTAATGTGGTCTGGTACTAGCTTGTCAATGATAAGCTATATAAATATTTAAATTTTTCAGGTTTATTTAAATTAACATATTATTGTTTATATAAAATAACCATGATATCGAATTAAAAAAAAATTCAATATCGTTGGTTTGACAAAAAAATACATTTTATTTGAAGTGGTTTTGTGAGCAATAAGAAATCAGTAAAAATATATTAATTTAATACGACATTAAAATATATTTTACTAAAGAGGAGTTTTAAATATTTAAATATTTATTTAGTATTAAAAAATATACAAACAAATCATTTGGAAGTTGTAAAAAATAAAATCTCACATAATCATAGTGTCATAATAATTATTGTAATCAGTGAACCTACATACTGTTACCTTGGTGGGCATTTTTGTTAGTTGGGTCTATATCCCCTCTTCCAAGAGATGCTATCTCCTGCGGAAGTGGAGGTAGACCTTGAGGATGATCAGTATGTATATGACATCGGCAAAGTCCAGCCGAGGTTTGGTCCTTTCGTATTCAGAGCGTTCGTACAACTCGGTTCCTTCCACCGCTTTCAGAACTTTTCGCTTTCCGCTATCCCGAATATTCGGAAACTTCTTAACCAATTCCCTTCAGGACTTGTCCGCTCTTCGAGAGTCACTTTCCCGGGGGTGTTCTCGGTTCGACGGGTTTTAGCTTTCAATCTTCCATGTTTCAATCTTTGTCTTCATTCATATCTGGCAATGGTTGTAATTAACAGCTGGTTGTTCAGTGGATGTATATGTATTTCAGATAATATTTCACCTAAATAAGTGGTGAAATAAATAAACGTATCATATCTATTGCAGATAGTTTGAATTTACTTTTATTACATCATCTTTCTGTATTTGAATCTATCCCCAACAAAAAGTAGTGTAATGAGCCAATTTTTAGTTTATTTATTTTGTTTCACTTCTAGTCTATCTTGTTTTTCTCTGGTAGATACTTGACAACAGGTCATTTATGGTTATTGTTTAAAACATTAAGAAGCAGCTAAAATATGTAATATTCTAAAATCTCCAAGTTTTCATTAGAAAATGTTATTATATATGTTTCTAGCCACACGACTTATATACGATAGCTACACGATGACTTATGGCTTAAAAAAAATACTACGAGTCACAAAAAGACGAAACACTTATTAAAAATTGTTTATTTTCGGCAATAACACGATCCTACTCACTTCATTGCTTCTTCGAAATGGTAAACCAAGGAAGATGCAGAGGAGGATAAAATTATGATATTGAAAGTTGTTTTTCAATCATTATTTATTAACTATATTTGTTTACAAAAACAATTTTTTTTTTCAAAACTATCCAAATTAAATTCGTTGAAAATTCCTGGGTGATTTTCAGTCGTTCTTAGAACATAAAATGAAAATTTCAAAATTATGACTGAAAATCGATGATGCATATTTAGTGAATATTTTTGATTGATTATAATTAATTTATAATTGTTAATATTTTCATAGAGTTGTTAAAAGGAAAGTAAATTAAAATTAATAATTTTGTTTTATCTCTATTATTTAAATTTTTATCCCCTCATTTTTACTTTTTCTTCCGAACGTTTCTTTTTCCAAATTCATTTTCGTTTTATTGTATTTTATCTGGATAGTTACTATTATTTTGTGTTATATTTTTTTCAATATGTTTATCCACAATGCATATTTCTTTAATACTCATTACCCGAGCTATGCTTGGAAATTATATTGCTTAATTAGTTAACGTGAATAAATAAAACAACAGTTATATGTTGTGCAGTCATGTATTTTACAATAATTTTACTACTGTATTAAATATATGGCAATGTCTATGCAATAAAGATATGACAAAATATTACGACACATTAATAAATTATTAATGATAATGAGAACACTATTTATGCGTATGAACATATGTTTAATATTTAATATAAAATTTCATCTCTTTGCACCTGTCAGAGCTAAGATTGGCTATCAGAAAATATGATGACAGTAGGATAGTAAGGGGATGTCAGGCAATGTATTGATTCAGGTTATATCGATTTTTAATTCACGTTGGATACCAAAATCAGCCTCAGTTTATTAATTATAATTAAGGGAGACACTTTCGGTGCTTAGCTCCATATCCATATCTTTTAAAACATTGACATTAAAATTTATGTACATATGCAATATATTATACAAATATAATTATAGTTTAGTCAAGCATATTAATGAATAATCTCTTAGATTTTAATTGATTACTACGTCGTAAGAATTGATGCTTATTACAATGTGTGCTCATCGTCTAACATTTTTCTTTCCAAAATTTTCTTTGACTGAAATTTTACATGCAACAAAACACATCATATTACTCCAAGCGATATCAGGCATCCAAACTGAATTAAAGTAAATTAAAGAGTCTACCTACAACCAAATAAAGTTATGATTATTTTTTTGACTAAATATGCGTTTTACAGGGACAATGAATCATACTAATCGATTTATGAGGCCCAAAATCCTTATTTTGAAAGTTTGATCAAAATTCTTCCGCGAAATTTCGAGGTTTATTTTGCAGACGGACATAAATTGCAACTAAATCAACAACTGACTATGGAGCACATGTTCAATTGTTGTCTGTAATACTGCATATTTTATATCAACATTATTGTTAATCGGCAAACATCACCTTTGCACCATAAAAAAAAAAATTACATTATTTTATTTTATTTTATTTTAATAGTTCACATATAAACCATACGACGAATGAAGAAATTGATTGAATTAACCCTTCGGGCGAATGTTAGCACTAACTAACAAGACATCAGCTGAACGCAGAACGTTCTGGGCGCAGCATTCGTGACCTTAATGTCAAACATTTGTTAAGTCTATTAGGAGGGGAGTTGGGTAGCGCAAACAGAGCTTAACTACTCCCAGCAAAAACCGAACCAGCCCTTACATTAAGTTGCTCAGTCAGCTTCCATTCATCGGGAAACTGGCCAGGGCGTAGAAGGAGGAAACAACTTTTTCCAAATGAGTTATTTGAACAAAATAATGATATTTTGAATAGTATATAGAGAGAAATGATTTATTTACTGCAATGCTACCTTGGGTTGTCTAATGCTAAACATAATATATATATATATATATATATATATATTTATATATATATATATATATATATATATATATATATATAACTTTTTTTTCTTTCATTTTAACTCTAAATACATTATTTTATTTTAATAGTTCACATATAAACCATACGACGAATGAAGAAATTGATTGAATTAACCCTTCGGGCGAATGTTAGCACTAACTAACAAGACATCAGCTGAACGCAGAACGTTCTGGGCGCAGCATTCGTGACCTTAATGTCAAACATTTGTTAAGTCTATTAGGAGGGGAGTTGGGTAGCGCAAACAGAGCTTAACTACTCCCAGCAAAAACCGAACCAGCCCTTACAGTAAGTTGCTCAGTCAGCTTCCATTCATCGGGAAACTGGCCAGGGCGTAGAAGGAGGAAACAACTTTTTCCAAATGAGTTATTTGAACAAAATAATGATATTTTGAATAGTATATAGAGAGAAATGATTTATTTACTGCAATGCTACCTTGGGTTGTCTAATGCTAAACATAATATATATATATATATATATATATATATATATATATATATATATAACTTTTTTTTTCTTTCATTTTAACTCTAAATACATTATTTTCATCACTACATCACCACATTATATACATTCTTATTTTTATTTTTTCCTTTTGTTTGCTATAAACCTTCTATCACTCTCTAATCTATCTCTTATTTCTCTTTTCCAGTGACACTGAACTATTACTTGAATTAAGGCCTTCTTTATTTTTATATTAATTTAAAAAATAAATAAATAAATAACTACTAAAACAAATCACTTAAAAATTAACACACATCTGAGCATCAAAATTAGTACAAGATATAATAAATCATTAGCAAGATATGGATAAATACCAATTGCAATAAATATACTTAAAGAAAAAATGCTGTAACTTTTTTTCAGGTTTAAGAAAAAATAAGCCTGTAACTTTAAAATTTTCTTGCGGGACATCTTAGTATCCTGATATCATTGACTTATTTTCACATTGGCAATTTAATTTTTTTTTCCTTTAAATTTTAACTTATATTACGTTTATTGGCCAGAAAAAAAAAAAAAAAAAAAAACTAAAGGCATTTTTTCAAGAGCAAATTTTCCACTTTTGAGAGGTAGATATATTATCGAGAGTAAAACTCACAAGTGTAAAGGCTCCTGTGAGTTCAAGGATTAGCTCTCCGAGAGTTGTAATGTCACGTCACAACAGGTGTAAACGATCTCTGCCCGTTCTCGGATAATAGTTTCTGTCATCTAAAATAGTTTTGAATTTCTTGAGAGTACTCTCTGAGAGGAAAGAGTGGGCGTTTACACCTGCATTTCATAGCATTACAACTCTTGGAAGCCTATACACTTAAGGGTTTTACTCTCGATAGAATCCCTACCCCTCACGAGAGTGAAAAACTCGTACACGTAAACGCTCAAATCATGGTACTCGTGTTTCTCATTACCTAACTGAAGATAATATATTTCTAAATGAAGCTCTGATCCCTCGAATAGAAAGGGTTTCTTCAGCACTTTCGAACTACAGACCATTTTAATGAAACTTCGAAAACATTTTTGTTATCAGCCAACAGTCAATTTTTATGGGTTTTTCATTCCTTTGCACTTGAATAGATTTTAGAGATGCTTTTGAAACCACGAATATATCTCTTAAGAATACCATTAATTTTTGTCAACAGAAAATTTCCGGGGGCCAAACTAGAATTCATACCAGGTTTGTTCTGCATTAAAAAAAAAAAAAAAAATTACCGGTCAAATCCAATTAATTATAAGAAATTGGCGGAGAAGATTACGGTCTGTTGACAAAAATTTATGTTGTTCTTAGGAGATAGAATCGTGGTCTCAAAAGCGCTTCTAAAGTCAATTCAACTAAAAAATGTACCTGGCGTAAATGAGACTAAAACAAAGTTTCATCGAACTATGCTCTTTAAACAAGTCTTTTTTTACTCAGCAATCTGTTTTTAAAAATATCCATTACCAGTTGGCAATTGTAAATCAAAATTTACAAACTACTGTGCCATTCCATTCTGTGGCATTAATTAGAGGGATCCAACACGATTCGGTTAAATCTGAACTTTGGAGTTGATTGCCTGACGAAATTATCGAGGATTGTTTAGTGGAATTTGACAGCGGGAAAATTCGGAATTGGATTTTTAATGAAGTGCATTTTTTGGTTGGAATTGGAATTTGAAAAGACAATAAACAACGATCCAGCGCTTAATCACCAGAGGACCAAATGGTAGACTTTTTTTTTTGGAAATCGTACAATGTTTAACTTGTCTTTATTGCCATCCTTTTATTAATGAACTGTAAACATGATTATGATTAAAATATATGTAACCCTAATAAAAAAAAATCGGAATATTGGGAAAATAAATGAAAGTTACTATCAATAGCGGTGCAACTTATTAGTTATTGTCTCAGTAAATGGTATAATGAATCTTTGATTAAGTATTATTTTTTTACTAACTATTTGCACAATATTTCAGAACTGTCTTTCATTTTAATCTTGAAAAAAGATTACCACTGTACGAAAATTTTTATTTTTGTCCTTTTTTGCTTTTTTTCTCTGACGTATATAACTTCGAGGATAAATATTAGGTTTTTAGTTTCAATATTTACCGCAATAAAAAATGCGCATTTTTATTTTGTTATTTTGCGCATAATGACTTCCTTAAATCTGTGATTTAAAAGTTATTTTATAAAGACTTTCTTTATAAAGATAATAATAGAGTTATTTCTAGTGTTTAATTAATATTATTCTTAAGCAAAGTGTTACGTGGCCAAAACGTATCAATATTTTCCTTCTATATGAATAATTGAAAACATCGCTATTTATGTTTAAAATATTATTTTGTATTTTCAATGAACTGTTTTAACTTGTTTAGTAAAAAGTTTTTTTTTTTTTCAAAATTTTTCTCGAGTGTACATAGACCCTAAAGGAGCTTGTAATTGAAGAACTGCAACGATTTCATTTATGCTTAAAAGACCAAATAATGAAGATTAGCTTTTCTTTCAATAACAAAAATGGCAAGTTGTTGAAGATTTATCAGAGAGTTGAGGGACAACGATTATAGGCAAATAAATAGGCAAAATTCAAACTCAAAATTCAAATTCAAATTTAAACTCCTGCAAGATTCCACTCATGATGTACCTTTATTCGTTAACGGTAAATATATTTAGAACTGATCAACAAGACTGAAAATGCTTATAGCTTTCAACGTTTAACAGGATATTATTCTCAGCGTACTATAAAAAGTTCACATGCATTACCATAATTTTACTATCATTAAATTTTACATAATTTATATTTTTTCAAAAAAAAAAAATATGTATGATGTGAAAAGGCACTCACTCTCTAAAATGTTTATGATACTTTACATTGAGTAAACTTTAAATTTTATAGTTAGTTTTATAGCCTACACCCTTCTTCCTCTGAACTTAACACCATAAAATCGTAATAGATATAGTAAAATCTTCTTTCGTTAAAGATAAAATAATTCCTCCGTTTTACATTCTCTAAGACCAGAAGAAATGACAATTCTTTTTAAACAAATAATGACAAGATTTAAAGGCAACTGCCAGAGCTTTGACTTCACTTTCAAAATAACAGCTTTAGCGTTTTCTCACAAATTTTACTTTATTCAATTTCAAGAAAATCCAAATCCTTATGGTCGGGTCCAAAACAAAACTCCCACCTACGTTTCGGCCAACCCCTAGGACGCTTACAATCGAATTAGCGCTGATTATCTTTTTATTGATTCGTTCGCGATCACTCCTGACTAATTTTCACGTCTATTTCATTCGCCGCGATTATTGCGCCTCAATAATATCTACCGGGTGGATTTGACTTCGGATTGTGTAGACGCCTGAACTCTCCGCTTGACTGAACCATCTTCCGTCGGAATATATTCAAAAACTTTACGATTCCATTGAAGTAAGCGGCTACGTTTCCTATCCGTAAAGAACAGTAGAAAGTATAAAAAACAAATAATTTTGTAAATTTGAATTTTTAAGTTTCTAGAAAGATCTAATTTAGCATCTGCGAAAAGCAATTATTACCTGCCTTTAACCTGACATTTATTTCCTATTGGGTTTAATTTTTTTCTAGATGTTTTAGACCGCAGATATTTAAATTCTCGATGTACTCAAACGAATTCTTCCTATATTTAGTTCTTTCCTTATTTATTCTGAGGCATAATTCCATTCTTGCTTTCATCAACGTTATTATAGTTATTGGAATAGCTTCCAAATCTTCTTGTCGCGATGGAAGAAAATGAAGGTAATTTTCTGATTCTAAAAAATCTTTAAAAAAATAAGAATCACTTAGCAAAAACTAAAAAACACAACCATCTCAGGCTTGTGTTATCTTTGAAATAGCGTGTTACAGTGCAAAACTGTAGGATGAGAGCCTCTCCGAATTAAACCTGACCTGACTTCAGACTTTTTTTTTAATAAAAATTACCGAATAAGATTATTCCGTAATCAAAATATTAGTTCGCTTAATTATATGCATCAGATATATAGGGTTCAAAGGAGGGAGGTATATTACATTATATTATATACAAATATTGTTTGAATTTGGTATTGATTACGCTTGATATTATTATTATATTACCTGTCACAATGCAAATTGTGCTTTGGCAGGCACACCCTTATGTGAGGTCGCACGTCCAATCGGAAGCCTCTATTTCCGCCAGGGACTACTGTGGAATATTTTATGAAAATCTTTTATTAAGATAAAATAATTATTTATATAATTATATATATATATATATATTTTTTAAACTGTGTTTTCATAAGGGTACATTAATTATTTAAATTATCAATTTTCAGAAAAAGTTTCTCCTTGTTCACTTCCACAACTTTATTGATTATTCCTCAGAACGTTTCGGGCCCATATTACCCATTTTCAAGTAATTATAAAATGTTGTACATTAAACATAAAGCACTCATAATCAAATCAACTATTCAAAATTTAAATCTTACAGCATTTGGCTAATTCTCTGTTAAAAATGATAATAAATCTTAATATTATACGAATTTTAATTATTCATTACTTTAGTATGATTTAAATTTTGAATAGTTGATTTTTTCATGAGTGCTTTATGTTTAACGTGCAATATTTTTCGATCACTTAAAAATGGACAATATGGGCACGAAACGTTGTGAGAAATAATTAATAAAGCTGATTAAGGGGAAACTTCCTGAAAATTGATAATTTAAAAAATTAAGATATTTTTTTAAAATTAGGATTATCTTTTTGATGAACATGTTGCTTAACATAGGCTTCATAATTATATTTAGACCTAACTGACAATTTTATCGAATAGCATGTTTTGTGAAATTTCCTTTTTCATCCGTTTTTCTCGTTATTCTTTCCTTTTGAAATCCGTTTTTCCGCCATTTCCTATCTGACGGGACAGTACCCCATCACTCTTAACCTAATTAGTCTGCTGAAGGGACAACTTCATTTGCATTAGCGAAGAGACTCTCCCACGCAGTACCTCTTTCCATACATAGGACCTTTTCCTCTTAATGTCAAAAATCCTACTAATGGATCCTATACAAGGTTTAAAAAAAAAAAGAAGCTTCTTTAAACTCTCGGTATTTTCTTCTCATCTCGTGAGGAAGGATACAAGATATGGTTTTCATTCCTTTACTAATAAAGAAAAATATTTATTTAATAAGAAAATTAGGCACAGTTTCATCCGGCATAATAGATAATTCTTCAAAAATGTAAGCAGACATCCTTATGATGGTATAGAAGGATCAATCTAATTAGGGATTGATAAATTATTTGCCATTTCTATAAATTTGTTTTATCGAAAACTAGTTTCGAATGATATACATTCATCCTCAGTTCTAAAAACACACAAAACATTCAAAAATAAGCAATTCAAAATATAGTTTGGTATTATTATACAAATTAAATTAGATGTAATATAAATCAGTATCATAAAACATTTACAAATTATGAATTTAATTAAGACAAGAAATCAAATACATGTTGGTACTCACCAAGGTTTAAATGGATTATATCAAAGGTTTTAAAACACTCAAGACAAAATCAACTGTTCAAAATTTAAATCTTACTAAAGTAATCAACAGTTAAAATTCATATAATATTAAGATATATTATGATGTCTAACAGAGAACTAGTTTTCAATAAAACAAATTTATAGAAGTGGCAAATAATTTATCAATCCCTAAAAATTCAAGCGATTTAGATAAGTTCAATGTTCAAGACCAAAGTCATACATAAATCCATACTCTAGTGTTCTTTTAAATATAATCTCATTATTTATGCAGTTACCTATTTTTTGCCTTCTAGGCAGCCAAATAATGATAATTAAGGCGAACGAATCGCTTGCAGTCATTTTGATGGTTTGTTTTCAATATTGATGTTTCCACTTTTTTTTTAAGTGAAAACTTCTGTTCCAAAATATATTATTCCTTGAATCCAGCGAAGTGAAATTTAGTTTGAATATAATCAAAGTGTTCATAAAAAAATACGCCTTTCAGATGGTTTTGAATTTGAGTAAACCAATTTAGTGAATGAATCTCTTTAGTGATAGTTAAAATAACTTTAATAACGCAGTAGCACTTCAGATATACAAGGTGTCAGTTTTCATTGATAATTTTTATTTATAGCAATATTTTCATACAGCTTGTATTTGATAAGAAATAATTAAGACAGATCTGAAACTAAACAATTAAAAAAATAAAATTAGAAAATTCCAGTAATCTTATTTCCCTTTTCCTGTCTTGCAGCAGACTTCAGATATGCCATGAAATAATGCATTTATTAGTTTTCCAGGATTTTGGAATTACTAGGTCTAGGAACTTTCGGTCTTGAAAAAAAATCTATCTATATGAATTTATCTTGCAAATGCCAAATATTTTTATTTCTGATTAACTGTTTTCTTTTCTTTTAGTCTATAAACAAAAGGTCTCCAAATTATTAAGTTCGAAAACAGTAAAAAATTCTACTAGAAAAAAAACCCTTTTTATAAAAAATGTAATTTTTTAGCTTCCTTGTACAGATTGCAATCTTTCTAATAGACGCAATTAAAATAATTTTTGCCTCTAAAATATTAACTGCATTAATAAAGGAAGGTGTTGTTTAGCGAAATTGGGCCTGGAAGTTAATTGAAGTAATGAAGACGAATTTTTTGCTATCTTTAAAAATTAAATATCGATTACACCTCTAAGGTATTTTTAGGAAATTGGTTTCGCCAATTTCAGAAATTCAGCCGGGAAGTTTTTGTTTCTATTTCGGTACCTAACGTATAGTGTTGTCGGCGGGAATACACAATTAGAAGATAATCCGAGGATTTAGATCAGGTTTGTAAAATGCTGGCTATGCCGGTAATTTGGCTTAATTAGTGAAAATGCGGAAACTATTACAATTCAATACAACAGCGTGAATGAAAGCCGAAAAAAAAATTGTCTGAAAATAAATGCTGATAAATCAATATATTTGGTCACTGGCGATGTTGTTAGAGATATAGCTATAAGAAGAGATAGAACTATATGAATATATCTATCTATATTCCTTTTAAAGGCATGCTACAGAAGTTAAGAAACAAATAACTTATAATGAATAACTTAAATATTTTCAGATTCCCTCCTGACAAGCAACCCACAAATATCTGGAGGAAGTAGGGAAAGAGGAAGAGACGAACCGACAGGGGGAACTAATTCCATCCAATGGCAGCTATCACTACAGGGCCTGGAGATGCTGTAAGACGGACCAATTACCCTAGATCGGTTGGAGAGTTCCAGTCGCTCCAGTAATTGGAACATCTGCTTTTGGAGTGCTCCTGAAGGCCTCCGAAGGAAAAGTCTCCGGTCATTACCGATCCATCTGTCCGATTTATATTTATTTAATCGAGTCTCCCCTTTTTTTATGGTAATCTTTAACTGCATTACCGATATCGTCTTTATCATGTTCTCTGTCGACTTCTTGCTGGCTATCTTTCGCACTTTAAAACTTAAGTGTTGCCATAATTTCCCTTTAGTATGATGTTCTCAGAATTTTATTCAATCTTTTGATTATCTTTCTTATCATTATGAAACGTACGTCATTAAAAAAAATCATTATACCAAGCGATTTGTTTTACTCAATTTCTTCTTTATGAGAGAAGATCTTTTAATATTACACACTTTCTTAATTATATTTCATGTATTTACATTTTTATACTCATGTATTTACGTATACTGAAATTTTAAGATAAGTTTAAATTTGTATGTATATCCTTCATTTTATAATTAATAGAACCCAAAGAATTATTTGTTTTCTAGAGAATATTCAATACTCATTACATAGTTAATTGATAATTTTTATTGATTCTTCAAATTAAACAGTTTCTATTACAGTAACTAGGGACCAAGCTATACTTGGAAAATATTTAATTTAATTTGTTAATGCAGATGAAAAAATACAACAGTTATATGTTGTAGAGTGTTGTACATTACAACAATTTTCCTGCTAACGCCTATATGTAGATCCTTTTTTCAGATTAAAAGAACTTATTTTTTTCCTATATAAAAAAAAAAAAAAAAAATCAGTGTAAATTATCACACTATGCTTTATTATTCTCAATATATATATATATATATATATATATATATATATATATATATATATATATATATATATATATATATATATATAGTAATTTATTTTAGTTGAATTTATATATCCCGAATATCATTATAGAAGAATATCATAATATTTTGTAGATTTGGTTCAAATCGATTGGATCCAAAAATATATGGGTATTTATCTTTCTATAAACATTAAAAACACCATACACACGATTCCTCTTGTCTCTAACTTCTCAGTCGATTTCCAACAATGTTCCGAACGACTGAAAAGAAGATATCTTCGGAGCTTACTTACATAGAATTTTCGTTTGAGCACTAACACTGAATAGTTTTTTCACAAGTCCCTGTCATTGATCAGACAGTAGATTCGCCTGAATTTATAAGACAGATGTGTATTTCAGTAAATAAATTTATGAAAATTAGAAGGTTTTGGCTGTTAATGAAAAATATGTTCGAAATAGAATAAACAGAAATTGAACAACTAATTTAGAATGGACATTTTATATTCAATTTACACTGAATGTTTATGAATTTTCAATTTTTTATTGGAAATGAAAATATGGTTATATTATAGATCTATCGTCATTCACATTTCCAGAACGTACAATTCAAGAGAGATACAATTCCGCTTTGTTTGTAGACATCACAGTAAAACTATTACTGGAAACATCTGTCTGTTAATTGAACCGTTTGATTCGGAATTCCACAGTGAGTAATATTGTCATTGCCGTTACCAATCAAAAGAAATAATGAATTTTGTAATTTATTAGGAAAAAAATACGGATATATATTGTATAATATCAGCTATACTAGGTTGTTACAAAAGTCCTTATGCATTAGTTTAGCTTTATTTCATATTACATATTTTAAATATTATTGAATACTGCTCTTCAAAGTGAAGTGCATTGTTTTCAACTACTTTCACCCATCTTTCTGCCAGTAATTGGATTTGATATCGGTACCACTCCTTCGGTTTTGAGGCAAAGAAATCTTTACATCCAATTTTTACTTCCGCGTAATTATTCGACCTTTTAAAAAATGCGCCATTGATCTAAACAAACCATAATCTGATGGTGCAATATCTGTGCTATACGCAGGACGAGGCAAAAAGTTTACTCCTTGCAGTTCCGATAATTTTTCGTTGGTGAAACGAGAACGAGGTGCAGAGGCATTGTCGTGTTGCAAAATGGCTCGGTTCCTGTTGACCAAAGCGGGGTACTTTGCACTCAAAACTGCATAAAATCTGTCTTGCTGTAAACAGCAAAACAGCAAAATATTTGAGTCCCTAATACGGCCGATAAATCACAAAATTGCATTTGGGTCCTATTTCACACATTCAAGAAGAATGTCATCATCAACGACCGATGGGCGACCTGATCCGGGTTGTGCGGCAGTGTTTAGAAGGATAATTGACTCTCCTTCTTTGGCATGAATTTCCTCGACGGCTGCCTTTGCGCTTAAGCCTTTTTTCCAGTAATGTCTCAGAACACCGTAAATCACGATTTTTTCTTCTGACATTGCACGTGCGTTTTAAAAATGTAAATGATCCCATAAAGCCAACTCACAAGAAATTAAAGGATTAGTCAAAGTAAACATTGACACTAATTAATAGGAACTAAAACATTCTTAAATTATAATTATGAGAGTTTGAATTAAGGGTTGTGTTCGTGCACAAGGACTTTTGCTAAATACTTAAATACTACCCAGTATTTATATTCATTTTTTTTTTCAAAACTTTTCGTCATGTTTTCTCTTCAAGGTTATTCGTTTCTAAAAAAGAACTTCATTACATAATATACGTAATTTATCATTGATGAATTTATATAGTATTTCATAACTTATTTATCAGGAAGGAAATTTATTTGCTCAGCTAATTAAGGTTATTAAATTCTACTTTAGATTTCATATTACTATTTCATTTAGATTAAATGCTATTTCTCTCTGAGTTCTTAGAAGTTTAAACAGGCAGAACTGTTATTTGCAATTAACTGTCACCGCAACTAAGCAAACAATTTAAAATTAGAACTTTAAATGTTAGGATATATATATATATATATATATATATATATATATATATATATATATATATATATATATATATATATATATATCCTCTATAGATTTATATTATTTTTGATTTTTTTCTTATCATGGATTTATACTTGATGGAAAACACTATATAATTTAAGCTGATTCATCTTATTGAACTAATTATAGAAATTTAACAGCTTAATTAAATGCCACAGTACCAACTACTTACCAATTAAAAAAAATTGGCACCATAATCTTACCTTCCCCCTCACCCGTCCTCCTACACTAAGCCGAACTGAGGTCATCCCTGCCATTGTCGCCATATCATCCCATTCACATTGCTACTATTCGTTAAAACATTGAATCAAATAAAACGCCTGATTAGTGACTTACTAGTTTCAAAAAAATTAAGATTAAGATTGTTCTTAGGTGGGAACCTAGATTGCCTACATGGACGAGCCGGTCCTGCTTGCTGAACCAATAAGTTGTTGAATATTAACAAACAAACTGTTACTCTAACTAGTGTAGCATATAATTGGAAAGGAAAAAGAATTGATTAAATTTTAATATTTTTGAAAGAGAGATTTGAAAAATAACAGCTCGTTCACTTTCAGCCCTTTTTTAACTGCCACTTGTCCCAGAGCGTATAATTGGGATCCCTTGTGGGGATTAAATATGATGACAATTTTTATTTTCAACAAATTCAAGTTAAACCTGTGATTCCCCATGTGTAATTCTACAACAAACTGTCAGTGAATTTCTATTGAACTTCTGATTCTTGTTTTATTATCAGACAGATCCAAACAACAGACCAAATAATAAAACACCGGCTAGCGGTCAGTGCGGCTAGAGTTAACTTTTCGACGACTGATTGTTGCTCGCCCTGATAAATGCTGAATGCAACTTTTACACTTCTATAAAAAATTCACTCTCAGGTTACTTCGTGACCCGTTCCACCCCTCCAGATCTTCATCAAACTTTAAGCAACACTTTGCCACTTTCGAACTATGTCCCTGTGAGCGGGTACCTAGAGTAATTCCGTTCGGATAATTAACAACCCTGATTTTGACCAGTCTTGTTATTCTGAGTCTGTATTGTTGGAAAATTTGTATTATTAATCAAAAATGAAGAAATGAAGTGTATACAGAAACACGGTAAGGTATATATTGAATTTTTGTTTCTTGGGTTTATCTTATCATATGAAGGAGTTCACGTCAACAATATTGTAATATCTGGTTTTATTGTATGAAATATTATTATTAAATAGTAATTATAATACAAACTTTAATCTGAAGTCAATTCAAGATTTACCATGAAAATCTCCAAGGCTTAAAATTAAAATTGTCATCTAACTACCAGATCTATTAGCCACTGATTATTTCTTTAAAAAACACTGTACTATTTTTTAAAATTTTGAATTTATTAAACCAGTGATGCGTTTGTCAAATTTGTTTTATTTCAGATCTTGTGCTGTTATGATTGAATAATATAAAAAATAGTTCATTGAAAGCCAAGAATTATAGTTTCATGTGTTATAACTAATTAGTTTAGATCGTTTAGGAAGGTTAGATCGTGAAGAGCATGTGGTATTTGGTTATCTATATTTAAAATCCTAACGGTTTTTCAGACATTTGATGATAATCAAACCTTCAATCGGCCAATTCGAAACAAAAATGACTGCCGATTAGAGGTTTCAGTCGCCCAGATCTGCCGTTTCTGAAGATAAAGGAAAAATAGAAGGTTTTTTTTTGGAATCATTACAGAAATAGCTCTGTGAAATGTATACGTCGCGAACCAATTTAGGGATTTTTATTTTATTAGGCATCCGTCTATTCCAATCACAACTCAAATCTGCTGAATACGAATGTGATTTTGCATAAACCACTTTCGCCTCAATTCACATTGTCCTCTTACAATATCGATGACCTCAGTGATACAATTGTAATTCCCAATGCCACTCAATGATCGGGAGTCAAAAATAAAAGTCTCTGCAGATACGCCGTTTTTCTTGACTTCAAGGAACATTTTTGCGAAGTTTCAAGAAATCTTTAAACGCGTACAAACGAAATGCCAAACGGTCAAGTTGAAATGGAACTTCGCTTACTTCCAATCAACCAAAAGAAATACAAATCATAGTATAAACCTAATTTCTTTATAAATAGATTTCTCGCATCGATTTCAAGACAATTTTAGATTGTTCACACATTTCCACCAGTTGGCTAGAAGCGAAAGGAGATGAAAACTCCTTATCGTGGGGAGGGAAGGAAATATAGCCTGGCAATGGACATCTAAGGAGGGGACCCATGTGTCGTTGAACGAGAACCGATTATAGATTTATCAAACGTTCTCTTCCCAGCTCAGGTCGAGAAGTAGGGAGGAAAAAGTTCCCTCCCAGTGGGAGGAGTGTACTTATACAGGGATTGTAGGTTATTAAGGGCGGCCACTCAAGGCTGGTGATTGATTAGGCGCGGTTAAAAGCTTCTCAGGTCCTTTGCTAAGGTTTCGTGATGGATTGCTGCGCTGGCCAATAGGAGTCTCTCATTAGAATGTGTTATTCCGATTGGTTCTTCTAGTGAATGGACTCTATGGGCGCTCTCGGAAGATAAGAAGATCGAAAGCTTCTTACTTCTTACTTTAATTTTATCTAAACGTAAAACCCATAATTCTTTCGACGGAGCTGGAAGAAATAGACATTAACACATAGAACCGATATGCTGAAATACAAAAGCATCAGGTTTTATTAATTATTATTTGGAAATTTATTTTGTTTTTTCAAAAATTTTCTTTAAAAAAATCTGTTAGTAAAGTATGCACAGTTTTAGTCAAAATAAAATATATTAAAGAGTCGCCTTCATAAAAAAAAAAAACACAAATTAAAAACAGAAAAATTTATTTAACAAAAAAAACTATATTACAGCAAATGTGCAAAAGTTAATAATAAATCCAGCTCAAAACACCGAAATCAAATGTTTATTCGATTCAAACACAATCAAATTGTAGTTCACATTAATGTTGATTTAAGGTAAATGTGAACTACAATTATACTTCTTTATGATTTTGTTTAGCTTTCTAATACCAGGACCGACGTTTCGTTGCAATTACCACATCCTCAGGGTCCACATCAAGCAATTGTTCTGTATCATTCCAGGTTCAACATATCACAGATATTTGCAAGTATTATCCTTTTGAAACATTCTCGTATGCATATAAAGTTATATTTTTCTTCCAGCTAAAAATTAAACATTCACAATAATATGTATTGATATTGGACAATATTATCCTTATATTATTTAACCAGCACCAGGTGCGAACAAAAGATAATAAGGGACGAGCAGGTAGAAAGAAGGGTAACTGACAGGCGATGACAGATGTCACCACAGCTCTTACCCTCAGAGATAAGAAATAATTTAATTTAAAACCCTACCGACAAGTGGGCAGTGTGACAAAGCCAAAGCTCGGAAGCCTTAATCAATTTTAAGAGCAGTCCCCCTTAGGTTCCGGCTGGCCTCGAGGAAAAGGTGGAGACAACATGAGAAAGGTGTGATTAAATTAGAGCTAGATAATGGATTCGCGGACACCGGACCACTCAGGGGCTGTCAGGACAAGGGGTGGAGCCATCCGATGAAATCCCAGAATTTCCTCCCTCTATAAAACTAGCCGGCCAATGATGACACGGTAGCCTCGTCATCATTGGCCGGCTAGTAGGACTCTATCCAAGGGACAACGTCTTCGATCCCTTCTTAGAAAGAACAAGAGAAAAAGGGGAAGAATCTCATGCCCATTATTAATTTGAATATATTTCATTAAGTATGATAGCAATAAATTTGATTAGCATTAGTATTAAACTTAAAAGTAGGAAAATTATCTTGGTTAATTATTAAATAATGATAACCACAAATCAGGCCCTTGGAAAAGTATCAAATTTAGAGGACAAAGTAAGTGATTCAAGATTATTCATAAGCTTACATAATTTTGGGATAATCATCCTCAATGATTGCCCAGTGGCAATCCTATATATATAGACTAATATATTAGCATTTAAATAGATATCAAGCTCAACTCAATCTAGATAAAACATAGCAACAAGGAAAGATTTACAACCAGTATTTAATTTTCCTGGCAGTCTATATTGTGATAGTGAAAATTAAGTGCTGGCTGTAAATTGTTCCTTGTGAATATTTAATTTTAAACAGGAAGAAATGTATGACAAAATATAACTTTATACGGATACAAAAATGTTTCAAAAGAATAATACTTGCAAATATTTGTAATATGTTGAGACTGGAACGATAAAGTACAATTGCTTGATGTGGACGCTGAGGATGTGGCAATGGAAACGAAGCGTTGGCCCTGATGTCAGAAACGTAAATAAAATTATATGGAAGAAGTGTATTCAAGGTTCACATAAACCTTGAAAAATTATAAAATAGTTCTTCCAAAATAGGTTTAATTGTGAAATGTTTATTAATTTTGCATAACAACAACAACAGTAAAGTTCAAATGATAGTAGGAAAAATCCTGCTAATAATAGTGTATCCGTCAAATGTAAGAAATTTTGTCATTTTGAAGAAATTATTGATATATTTCAGCTGGAAGTATGTTGTTGTTCATTTTAGATCTGAAACTGTTCCTTGATATTTTCTACAACAAATGACATTAAACAACATTTCATAGGTTATTATTTAAAGGTTATTTTGTATTTGAACGGTCAACCCAAATTTGACACGTATTAAACCGCGTGTCACAGCTATTAAGTTTTATAACATAAATTATTGTAAAAAAATGTTTATAACAAGTTGCATATTCATGCTTTTATTATTATGAGGTATTCAATTTTCTATTAAACGGTCTCTTCCAAGTTAAAAATTACCTTTTCGCCATAAGAATTCTGAAATATATTTATCTTTTTTACGCGAAAGCCACCCCTCCTTTAGAAATAGCTTATTTTATATTTATGGACGATTTAAGGATATGAGAAATGTTACGTTCTAACGAGGGATATGCAGAGTTTTGGATTTTAATCTTCGAAAAGCGACCGGCTGAAACGATGAAAATGTCTCCCATTTGATTTATTTCATTTTATTGATAATTGTTTATAATAAATTTAAATAGGACCTAATTACAGTCCATTTGGTTTGATCAACTTGAATATTTTTGTTTACGCTGCTGTGTTCCTTCAGTTTTACTTTTTAACATATATCCAGAGACGTGTTGAATTCAATAAGTATTGATCCAAAAAAGATCATTATTTCAGTTTATAAAGTTTTTGAATGTTAAAATGTATCGAGTGCCTCTAATTCAGGTTTTTTTTTTCAGTTTTTTTAACTTCGTTGAGAAACTTGAATCCTTTCAAGGCATTACATACTGACTTATCGGAGGTTATTTTCGTTTTATGCTTCGTAATAATTCATGGAGACAGGAAGGCCTAAATGGTCTTATTCTGATGAACCGATATTTTATTAAACATTTTATGAAATAAAATTTACTAAATTTATTTAGTCATTTTTAACCCGTTTTATCATTAAAGTGGTTGTCCAAATCTTCTTTTGTCACATTATTTGGATTCAAATTTATTTTTTTATTTTCTACTAAACTAACCCTTATTATAACTTATTAATTATAATTTCGATTATTGTAATTACATAGGTACTTTAAGTTCAACAATTTTATATTTAATTTTAGAAATAACCCTACAACGAATATTGTATAAACCTTAATTTAGATTTAATCTTTTCCATTTAAAAGCACTTTTCATAATTCAGTATTTCATAGCGCTACTAAAACAGGACTTTCCTACGATAAATTTTTAATTTGCCATCAGTTTGCTAATTACCACCTGTATATTATTAAAGGTAAAATAAATATTTTTATCGCAGCTATTAGAAATTTGATAGTTTATGTATATTAGCCGTTCGAATACTTAGAGGAGAAAGTTTAAGTAATGTAAGAAATTTAGGAGGTAATGAAAAAATCGGATTAAGACGAGAATGGAAGGAATGTATTGTATATTTATATATATATATATATATATATAACTTATGTTCGTCCCGGTAACTTAGAATAAAAAAAAAGGGAAAAACGGGAACGTAATAACACACACGCTTGTTGAGAAAAGACTAACTTTATTGCCTCAGTAATCCTCTATATATAGTTTTAGAGAGTGTTTACATCTTAGAGTTGGGATTAAGTTGTATACAGTTATACTGTGTACCTTAACTCCCCCCTGCCAGTTTACGAACACTTTTCGTAAACTTCATTCCTATAATACACTCTGAACACACAAAGCAAACAAAAAGCACAACAAATCAAAAAAAAAAATAATACTCTGTATACAATAAATAATAATACTAAACACCCAAAAATATGAAACATAATACGATAATACAACTAAATACAAAATTCTTATATCTAAACTTATGACTTACTATACAAAAAGAAATAATGAACAACTTCTGAAATCGACATCTGTCGAAAAACGAACATAAATCATTTCTCAATACATCTAATTTGCTCCCGTAGAAAAGAGGATACTCACTCGTGCGCATCAGGGTTGTCCGGGCTCGCCCAGCGGAATCTTTAATTGTTCAATGTGAACGGTTCTCCGTTTCCTCGGCTCTTTGATACTCTGGATGGTCACTACATTGTGTTCACGTATCACAATCACCTTGAATGGTCCCTCATAACGTACCGCCTCTTTAGTCCTATTTGATGCCAATTTTCGGTACACGATAGTCCCTATCTTAATATCCTCCATCCTATCCCGTACCCGAATATTCTCCCGAGCCACCCTTCTACTCTTTTCCGCCGCGATCCTCCTGTGGGCTTTCTCCCACAGTTTTACGAGCGCTACCCTATTACTCACTAATCGCTCTGCCAATCCTTCGTCTACTACCGTGCTCCCTCCGTCCCTTCGCCGTTCTCGAAGTCCAAAGAGTACTTCGAACGGGGAAAATCCTGTAGCCATGTGAATAGAGTGGTTGTATGCTGCCACAGCCTTTGGCATCGCGCAGTCTGCCTCCAACCACTTGTCGACGTGGAACACTCGCAGGTGATCTCCCAGCGTACTGTGCAACCTCTCTATCCCTCCCCTACTCTTGGGGTGTCCCGGGGTGTTAATATGCCACGCTATCTCCAACGCCTTCATCTCGTTTCGCAGACTCGCATTATCGAATTCTCTCCCTCCATCGGAAGAGATCGCATCCGGTATCCCATAAAATTGGAACCATGTTCGTAGAGCCGCGATCACTGCCTCTGCCGATCGGTCTTGTACTGGGTAGGCCATCGCCAGCTTGCTAAATACGTCTAGCACTGTAACCCATTTGAACCCTTTCCACGTGAATGTATCCACCTGTAGGTCGCTTAACGGTGCGCTAGGTGTCGTCGTCTCTTCTTGCTTCCCGGTTGGAGGGTGGCGATCGTATTTCGTAGTCTGACACACTACACATGCCTTTAACACCTTATCTATTGTCTTTCGCATTTTCTCCCAGAAATATTTCCTTTTCAATGCTTGCAGGGTCTCGTTTACTCCTCGGTGATTAGTCTTCCCCTGGTGATACGCCAGAGTAACCTCCTCCTGCCGTTCCGGGTCTCTTATCGTTTCCACCATGAGTTTGCATCTGACGAACGTCCTATCGATTCCGATTTTCTCGGTCTGCCATAAGCGCTTTATCTTCTCCCAGACCGATACGTTACCTACGTACAAGTAATGGGTGGTTCCTGATCTGGACGCGTCTTTCAGGGCCCTGCAAATCTGCTCCTCTCTTACTCCTGGATGTGACCATATCGTGTTGATATTATACTTGCCGTATCTCGAGTAATCCACCTTCATCAATCCCGACGTCCGGGTTTTCCAGATAATCTGACGTTTTTTGTCATTGATGATTTCCTCCCTCTCCTCCATATATTTAAATCTATCCCCACTTCCCCTTCTATTTTACATGGACCATTCAAGGTGATTAATCTACATCCACATACCTGCACCTGGGGTATCCTCTCTCCTTCACACAACGCCTCTATCGCACTCCGACACATTATCGTGTTAGAACTGCCTGTATCCACCAAGCATCGTACTCCTCTCGCAACTCTGATGATAGGCAACCCACCACACTCACTCTCTATATTATGCACTACCGCGTGGTTGCCTCTCTGCTCGCACTTTCCTCATTCGTTGTCTCTCGATACCCTTTCCTCCGTTGCTCTTCGTCCTCCGCTCCTTCGGCCACTCCTTCCTCCTCCAGCTCCTCTGTTTCCTGGTTCGATCTCCTCTTCTTCTGTCTCCGAAGTTTCCGATGACCCTATTGACTCTGATGATGGTCTGCTCCTTTTCCACATCCTCTGCGCATTCACCTCCATAGGTTCCACTCGATTCGCTTCTCCGCGTCTACTCATGTAGGGGCACTGCCTCGCAATGTGTCCCTCAGTGCCGCATTCAAAGCATCTCGTTCGGGGGCACTGGGCTACCAGATGTCCCGTCCTTCCGCATCCATGACACTTCCTGTCTTCCCTTCTCGAGATCCTCTTCTCCGTTCCTTGCCTCCTTTCTCGTGCCATAGTTCTCTCCCTTCCGCCGAACTCCGTCTCTCTTCTTCTTCCTATATTCGGCCTAGGCTTGCTCCTACCTGTCTCGGGCCTCCTGTAGGTTACTCTACTCCATCCCGTTTCCGCTTCCTCTCCGAATCTGGCCTCTTCGTCCCTGGCGCTGGCGTCTACCATCTCCTGGGCACACTCGATGAATGTTTTGTCCCTAGACAGCCCCTCCTTCTTTCCCGTGTCTCTTGCTAGCTGCACTTTGAGTATGGTTGACAGAAACGCCATCCTGCCCTCCACCTCGGCTGCGTTCAGGGTTTTTCTCATCTTCTCGGTAATTTTGTTATATCGGGCTAATAGCGTTCCCGCATATTGCCCATTTGTCTGGTACGGTTTTTTCGTCTCCCTGAACATCCGAAAAATATCTTCTTCTGGGGCCCACCGGCCTCCCCCAAATGCTTTCTTCAGCCTGTCCTTCACTATAATCCATGGTGTATCTTCGTCCGCCTGGATCAGATTTAATATGTTTCTTTTGACTCGGTATACTAACGCTGCTCTCAATGCGTTCGCATCCATCGGGTCTACAAGGTCTTCCGCCAACTTCGCCTCTATGCGTGTCATCACACGGTCGCCTCCTTTGAGAAAATGGTTTAGTTCTCCGATTTCCCCATTGAATCTTTCTAGATCCGTGATTGCTTTTCTTAGGTCCTGCGAGGTCGCCGTCTTTATCTTTAGCCATTCCAAGGCGTTCGCTTGTGCTGCTGCTAAGTTCGCGTGCGCCGCCGCTATGGTTTCCGTTGGCAGCGCCGGGATATCCTGTGGTAGTATTAAGGTTGCCGACCGCACTATCTCATCAGGCATTCTGTGACCTTCTCACTTGTTCTGGTCAATTAAAAAAAAAACAGACGCGCGCAGCGAGAACGAAAAGGGAAGACGCTAAGAGAGAAAAAACAGAGAGAATAAAAAAAACAGCTTTCTACTCCTAGTATAACCTCCCGGGTTTCGGCACCACTTATGTTCGTCCCGGTAACTTAGAATAAAAAAAAAGGGAAAAACGGGAACGTAATAACACACACGCTTGTTGAGAAAAGACTAACTTTATTGCCTCAGTAATCCTCTATATATAGTTTTAGAGAGTGTTTACATCTTAGAGTTGGGATTAAGTTGTATACAGTTATACTGTGTACCTTAACTTATATATATATATATATATATATATATATATATATATATATATATATATATATATATTTTTTTTTTTTTTTTTTTATTGCTCAAAAACTACAGTAAAATTTGCTAATAATTTTTTTATTTCTATCAGGAAAGTATCCACATGTTTTTGTCAAAATTTCCTAATTTCGGTTTTAAATAATTTTAATTTTTATAATATTTAAAAAAATTAATAAATAATGAATATAAAATCTATAACATAACAGATTGAATCCCCAAACAAGAAAAACAAAACAATAAAACTAAAAAAAAAAATGAAATAAGAGACAAAAGCAAACTAAAAAAAAAGATTTGCATGAAAGATATTTACTTACCTATTTACAAGGGCCTAACCAACATAGGGTCAATCCGATCCACAAACGCGTCAAATTAAATGATGGATTTTTTTATCGACTCTTTCTATTTTTCATTGTGGTAATGAAATTGTGATGACAAACATCAAAAAGAAAGAAAAAAAATGTTTTGGGAGAGTTTTATATATATATATATATATATATATATATATATATATATATATATATATATATATATATATATACACACACGTATTGTTGGTGTATTGTAATTCATGAAATAAGCCATATCTATGCGGACAGGATTTACAGAATACTCGATCCATCGTTCAATCGAACCTGCGTAAGATATAATATTAATATAAACTTTACCGAAGCTGAGGATGATCAATATTAGTAACGAGATAAAATTCAGCCACAAAAAAAAACTCTGAAAGGGATGGATTGAAGCAAAAAATTAAAAATTTAATCAGAGGGATGTAATTGTATACAGATAAAAGAGGCTGAAAAAAAGAAGGAATAAAAGTGAAAAGAAACTTTGACTGTGCTGAAATATGTCGAAAAGAACCGTGGAAAGGGTTGAAGGAGAGGGGGGAGGGTGAAAAAGTGGGTTTAAGTAGAACGGGGCGGATGGGGTTAGGCCATTGAGGAAGGGGATTTATTGTAATTCCTAATAGAGGCCTCCGACACATCTCGTTTAGATCCAGCGGATCGGCGGAGGGAGTGGAAAAGGAAAAGAAAAAAATATTGAAGTGGAAAAAAAAAAAAGAAAAGATGGTGATTTTTCTCAGAGGATTTCCTTATATTAGCCTTCCTTCTCTCTTCCCCCTCTTCCTAAAAGGTAAGGGGATGAATTCCGTCCTGTCTGCGAAGAGCTACCGCCTAACGATTTATAAGAGAGGTTTATTACGGCTTTGAAGCTATCGAGGACTTGGAAGGAAAACAATCTCAAGTTTATCAACGGGAGGGAGGGGGAGGGGACAACTTTCTCTAAGGACATGTGGAAGCGCAACTTGGCGGAAACTTCATCAGCTAACAGCTCGGGAAAATAAGTTGTGATTATGCCTCCTCCTTTTCTAGATGAGTTTCCGCGACGATAGGCTGGGACAATAGATACCCACTTCTCGACGAGTAGGTCATGAATACCAAGCGTGTGGTATTCAACTGTTCTCAGAAGTGAGTAGCTTTTTACTTCCTTGTACGAAGTAAAGGAAGTATTTTAATCGCGAAAATTTTCGGTTTTCAGATTTCGGCGGAAATATCCATTTTGACTTATTCCGTCGTGATGTCAAGATGTACGTTCTTTCTTTCGTATTTCGCATAATTCGAAAAAAGTTAGCCGCAGAAAGTTGAAATTTCATATTTGGGATAACTGTAACACCTAGTTGTATACCTCACTTTTTTGTCACTACATGATAGCCCGAAGAGGTACTTTGTTTGAAAGTCATAAGAGATTTCATTAAAAATCATATTGAAATATAATGCAAAACTTTTCAAATTCGGTATATAAGATTTCAATATTACTATAAATAATATGCTAGATTTTTACTAAAATTGGTAATCCGGAAATGGTAACTTATTTAAAGGTTATCAAATATTATTTAAAAATATATTACAATAAGTATTTAATTTGTTATATAAAGCTTTTATATCAATGTAAATAATATATTAGATTTTGAATAAAATTAGCTCACCGAAAGTGGTGCTTTGCTTAAGGTCTTAATAAGCTTTCATCAACAATTATCAGCTCATCTCATGTCGGTAATGTCGGTTTTTAAAAATTGGTCTGTTCAGATTGATATTATTAATCCCTCCTTTACAATTTAACTGTGTATACATATTTTGTTTATTATAGCATCACGTACTCTTCTATGTTCCATGTTTTTTTGGAGAAAGTTGGTTTGTCTGTGCTGAAATTTCAATTAAAATGGGTCTGATGGCAAATGACGGTGGACAGTAGAATTTGTCGATCCAAGTTTTTCTACTAATCCTTCAACTGTTACAACAGGATTTTCTCCAACCGTAGCCTGTAGGAGTTCGTCGTCAAGTTCTATTGGTCGACTTGGCTTGTCTTCAAGTTTGCGGATTCCCGCTCGAAACTATTCAAGCCACCTCTGTGCACTTTCCGTTTAATATTGAGGTTTTCTCCATATATTTCTGCAAGTTTCCGATAAGTTGAAGCAGCATTTTCTCCTTTATCGAATTCCCAAAGCATAACATGGCGTAATTGGTTTCTGGGGAGATCCATTTTAATTGAAATTTCAGCACAGACAAATCAACTTTCTCAAAAAAATTACTGATTCTATTGTCAAAATATATTTTGTGAAGACTACAAACAGAAATTAAGCAATTTATCCAAGCAAATTTCCGATGATGCACAAAATGTATCGAAAATTTGATATAAACAAAAAAATCGAGGAGGTATAAATGTCGATCCGTTTTTATTGCAATTGAAACAGAATATATAGTTATTCGAATTTCATAATCATTTTGTAGATAAAGTGGAAAACAATCATAACTAATATTTAATAGAAAGGGTAGGTAAAATTTACTTTTCTATAAATAAAGCATGTCACAGATTTGAACGAAAATATTCATAAACAAAAATTGTAACAGAAATTAACTGTACTACTTATTAATTAATTGTAACAGAAATCAGAAATTAATTGTAACAGAAATCATTCATTTCAAAGGAAAATAAATTTTTGTTCCCATTTGGCGTCATTAGTTTATTTGATTTATAACCTAAGCCTCAAGCATAGTTTGATTAATGTAATAGCAATTGCTAATACCTAAAAAATTAATAGAAATAATAATAATAATTACATTAAAACAATTACGAATAATAATAAAAATGTCAATTCATTTGAAATCCAAAGTTCAATAATCACTTATAACCATTAATACAGTTTATAGTTTTGGTTTTTGTTATAGTCGCCAAAATTTACGTTCTCAGCTTCAAAGCGATATTTGTGTGAGCTACATGCTTTTATGCTATGAAATAAAGAAGTCTGTTTGATCCAATTGACACCCAAGGCTGTGTGGGCGTTGTGAATCCCCCATTCAGAGCCCACCCCCTCCAGTCATTTCATAATGGGATCGCCTCTCTGTGTTATTCTGTGCTCTATGACGATAATGTCTAATTGGGATCAAAGGCCATCCAGATAAGCGAAAATCTGGATAATCCGAGTACTGTGGGTAATAAGCAAAACGAAATTCTTAAATAAGTAGACATACCGTTTATTAGGATTAAAACTATTTATAGCAGGTGGATCTCAACATAGCCTCAACTATCAACGCCCTGTGACACTCTTGTAAACCTTTTTTAAATTCAGCAAAAATCATTTTGTTGCCATAATTTATCGTAAAATCTATACGGGAACTGCAGACTGAATCAAACTAAAAATCGAATTTTTGGTATATTTATTCATCGTTGTGTTTCTGCTATGATAGTTAAAAATTATTATCTGATGTGAGCATTAACTAACAGAAATGTCTAAAGATCTGATTCTGATAAACGAGTTTTTACTGTATTTTGATTCAGTGGGTTTCAGTAGTAATCTGACGATTTCTACAATATGATACTGTCGTTTATATTGCCTTTTTATCACTTATTTATTTTTTTAATAACAATGTTACTATTCAAACTAAATAGTGCCGTCGGATTTACTTATATAATGATAAACAATGACTAAATGCATTTTACTACTATATTAAAACAGTACAATGGCTTTATTCACAAATAATAACGCTACTAAAAACATGGTAATTAAAACATATCGCTAATACAATAAGTGGAAGTTAGAATTACATGGTTTAAAATAATATTGAGTTGTTAATATAGAATATAATCAACTCGATCTATATTTTAAAGTTAAACATAAAATAATGAACACATATTTGTTTTCTATTAAGTCTAAACACATTACGGCTTTCTCTGGAGCTCTATCGATTTTTGAAGACAATGAGGCCTCATGCATATGTAGCCGGTGGTTTGCAACACCATTAAAATGTATGGGGGTGTACCCTTGGCTCGGGTAATCTAGGCATTCCTGGTCCCTGGTCCCTTCCGCACCATTATATATTTTTAGCATCCCCGATCTGTAACACTTGAAATTAATCTTTCGTTATTTCCTTTTCTTGTCATACAATCGTCTTGTTTGTCTTGTATATATATATATATATATATATATATATATATATATATATATATATATATATATATATATATATATATACATATATATATATATTGAGAGAGAGAGAGAGAGAGAGAGAGAGAGAGAGAGAGAGAGAGAGAGAGAGAGAGAAAGAGAGGAGAATGACAAACAGAAGTTATGATTGTAATATAGATAGATATCTTCAATAGGCATAACATTGAAGTTTCTTGGAATTGCTCTTTTGGCCTCTTAACCATTTATACAGAGGCTTAAGAATGCCCATACGGGCTAAAATACTTCTAAAATTATCTGTTGTGACACATTAAATTTTCTCTGACAGATAAAAATGTCTGTATTGGCTGTAACAATTCTAGTTTTAAAAACTAGTTTTTACAAAAACAACGATTCTAGTTTTTTTTTTTTTGTTTTACTGAAAAGAATTCATGGCATGAGTTGGGTGGTGAATCGATTGATTGAAGCACAATGCTGACCATCGCTTCTAAAGTCAGTCGCTCTAAAGCCTTCGTAAGCTATTATAATACTGATTTATTATTTGCTATTTATAATGCATTCATGCATTCAGATACCTACTTAAATCCAAATGGACGGTGAGCCAACAAACCACAAAAAAAAAAAAACTTTTACAAAAACTACAAATTTTCTCATCAAAAATATGAAGACTCGTATCACAAGCACCTGGTTACGTGACTAACCAAAATCTACTTTCATTCGGAACATATGGAATCTTTACCAACTAATTCATAATAAGTTTAAACAGGTATACCAACAGACTTATTCAGGAAATGGCAACGAATTTTCTCGAGAAGGAGATTAAAAAGGTGCTGGATGAGAGATCTTGCTAAGCTAACCCAGATAATTGGGTCAGATCAGGGTAAAGGTGCTTCAGAATGCTGTCCTAAACCATGCTTTACGTACCATTATTTTCAATATCCCTGTACCCAGAGTATTTGGTTATTGCCAAAAGACTCTTGACAGTTGAAAATTAATACTTCGAAAAAAAAAAATTTTTTGTTTAATTTTAGTTGAATCCATAAAAAAATGTCTTTTTATAAGGCTTAATTACATAACCAAATGGATACTCGATAGTAAATAGTTCGACATGGTTTTTTTTACATTGATGAGAATAGGTGTATGTATATGGAAGTATTTTGTGGTACAAAACCTAAAAATGAGAAGGTAACGTAATTACTGTAACACTTACAGTTTTTCGCTACAGTTGGGATGTTGGGAAAAAAAGAAAAAAAAAGAGGCAACATATTTTTCAATAATTTATTTATTAACACTTCTAAGCTACAATTTATTTTCATTTGATGTTTCTTAAATACGGATATCAACTTGAAGTTTACTCACCCGAAGTCCAATAAATATGCCTTATTTTAGTTTGTAATCTAAAATGTATGACATTTCTTAATAACACGTAGTAATCAGCTATTTTAAAGCTAATTATTTTATGGCTACAAAAAATATTTCATATTCACCAATTTTCATCAATGTTATTTCAATAAAGTTTAAATCTATTGACCTGTGTAATTATATATCGATATTGAATTAAATATCTACATTTCATTGATCTTGCGATTAATCACATTTTAATAATAAATCAACATTGCTTGTGCTTTTAATAATTTGCCTAACCGGAATCCTCTTGAAATATTTGAAATACTCGCGCCGCGATGAACTTTATACGAACCTTACTGCCAACGCAAGTGGCCTGGGTTATAAACCACACAGAGAAGATAAACAAGACTACATGGACATAAACAATCGCTGATTAATGTTCTAGCAACATCTCGTAATTTGTACATCTGTATGTCAGTGTCCTTTAACTGATTGGTCCTTGTTTGCTGCCTCTGCTCTGGATATTGTCCAGTCGGACATAATGCAGCAGCAAGGTCTTTATGATTAATAGCATAAAAACACTACCCATGGAATTCTGCAGGGGCGAATATAATCAAAATTATGATTGATAATTTATCGCAAATATAGTAGAATCCTGATGATTGGTGTGGTCAAGAATTCAAGAGTCAAATATGAATTATCGAAATTTTCGAAACTATGGGAACAAAAAATACGAAACAACAATATTATATGTTTGTTAAGACATAAATGGAAAAATTCAAACAAGAAGTCGAGAGTCTTAAAAATAACAGGAAATAAATCACCTGTCGATATTTCACCAATTCAGACATCATCACGACAGAAGGAGAGAAATAAAATAAAGAGAAAGAAAAGAAAAACCTATGTAATGGACAAAATGCCGCACATCTCACATCCACAGTCAAATAAGTCACAAAACAGAGACAGCACCCTACACCAAGACACCCAGACGCATACTGAAGGAAAAGGGAGGTTACATGACAACAGCTGGGAAAGGTTAAATTACAAACAGCTGATCATAAAAAACGGACGCAAACTAAAAACCTAAAAATCTACAAAAAGTCAAACAAATAAATCAAGTAATTAAGAAGAAGAAATCTAAAAAATACAAGAGGAAAGTAATAGTTTTAGTGCACAGAAGATCCTTATAAAGAAGACGGTGGATCCTCGGCTATTCCACTATTCTCCGGACCCATAAGTTCTTGATGATCTCCAAATCATTTTAACCACCATTAACTTATAATTTAAATATTTTGGCCATTCACTATTCGCTAATGATAGGAGTACTCGGCAATAATATTTACCAAAAATAGAGTCAACTTCATAATAATTAGAGAGATGTAAAAACAACCTCAAAGGCAAAATACGAACAACAATTCGAGTACAACATACAGAAAAAATATTGTATTAAATATTCTGTCCGTTTGAAGACTTGTAACGATTTTGTGTATTGATAGTTGACTGTGCGGTATATCAGGAAGGAGGTGGACTGGGTGGCGGTCAAGAATAAGATAAAATAGTTCAAACTATTTATTCAATGCCTGATTAAATGTTTCTTAATGTTCACGAGAATGATCGACATATTATAGACTATTATTTTAAAGGTTATTTTGCATTTTAGGGATTAATCCAAATTTAACATGATTGAAACCGAATTAATGATTGAAAATGGGAGACAGCTTGAAAAATATATATTCACGATAATTGAAAAACAATAAACGTGAAAATAAAAAACACATATAATTTAAATAAAACCCTACTTAGAAAATAAGTAGGGTCCTAACGTCCTAAGGGACGGAATGTACTAGCATATTGACTTAAACACATTGGAGGGTTGCTAGTTAAGGTGACGTCAATGAATATTGAAATTCGGTGTAGTAGTCGAGTGCCTCCAACTACACGTCATGGTTCCAAGTATATTCTGTCCCATGCATCTATCTATACATGTTAACGGTGCCGGCCAGAGACATTTGGCACCACCAGGCAACTACGCCAGGAATGTCCCCTTCTCACTCGAAAAAAAAAGTAATTTAGTGAAGAACCTACTTTTATTTAAAATATATTACAAATAGCATTAATGTTCACACTAATCAACAAGGTAGACATGTATTGCTAAACGTTTTTTTTATTTGAGATATAATATCAACAAAATATTTTGTTATTTTGGAAAAATCTAAACTACTAAATTTTTTTATCTATCTAGTTTTCAATGGAAAACCTGGCTAGAGTTCCCAATTTTTCTTGGGATATTAATGACTGAACGTAATTCGTAATATATTAATTAATTTCATTCAATATCTCACTCTATAATTCAGTTGCTTTATTAATAGCCTAAAATTAATTAATCTCATACCCTTTGCATTTTTTTTATAATTCCCACTAGTCACTAGAATCGGCACTGCATGTCAACATAAAGAAAGCTCTTTGCATGTGTATTGTCAGAAGAGTCTTGAGTTTCGTTTGAGTGTGGAAGACACCCGACTACTACTATACCGTCTCAATATTCATGTTGTTCAATTTCGCTAACAACCCACCAATGTATTCAAGTAGATCTCCAAGTAAATTACCGTTCCTTTAGACCAGAGGTATAAAACACGCGGCCCCAGCATTAATTTTTTTGTGCCCACTTTGATATAGTGAAAAAAAGAGAACTGTAAAGCAATGTTATCAATTTTTATCCTAAAATTACCTATTTACGTAACTTATATTAATATCCTGTCTATATTCTTGAATCCTCACTTTAAAATATTATTTTAAGAAAATTTGTAAGTGCGATGCGGCCTAAGGCTTTAATTAAGTTAGACTCACCTGATTTTGACGGATAGGGTTTTAAGAGTTATGTATTTCAGTAGTGATTTTTTTTTGTCAAATTATTTTTTATCAATAATTACAGATTGATTAATGTAATTAAAACGATCAATTACCTACTATATTTATTCATTTTAGAATTAGTCTGTGAATAGAAAATGTTTAAGAATCAAATGTCACATGTTGTAGTTATGTCACCTGATGACAAACTGTAATTAATTATATTTAAACTGTCTTGTAAGAATTAAACCTACACAATACACTTATAATTCAAGTTTTGATAAATAATTCCTTGAATGGCGTGCGTCAGTTATACCATGCTCGTGACTGGCATTACACTAAACAGATCGCGTAACTGACGGCCCAACTTTTACGTATTACAATTAAGTAATTATAGCATTTCCACTATGTGCACGTAACGGTCTGAGTTCACGGTTATCGTAACACCACCTGCTTGGGCCAATTTCACCGAAGTAACCAACAGTCTCCCCAGTGCTCTCCTCAAATATGCCAGTTATTCCACCAGACATCAGGGTGGATCGAAGGGTGATCGCAATTTTTCGGGAGTCTTCAGAAATGCGTAGTCAATGACATTTGGAGGCTATATTTTTAAAATCCACTGAAACAAAAATATTTTTAATGTACTTTTTGAAAATAAAACTTTTCTTTTCTATTGACGTTGGTTATTTTTTTTCGGTCCTTTCAAATGTGTCAGTAATTTCTGCCATACTCAGTATTTTTACAAGGAGAAATCTCGTTACTAATCTAGCAATTTTAAATATGTTGTTTTTCATTCTTCGTTGCGGATAATAATAATATACTCCTGTGGCAATGATAATTTTGTATCTAGAATTTCATTCTACTTAAAAGGCATTTTACATTAAAAGAAGGGTTCTGTATCCAAGAGATCTGTCGCAATTAGAAAGCTGAAAGCGAAGCCGTTTCTCTAACATACACACTTTCCTTAAAAGATTAAAAACTTTTTAATTCAGTGAGGATTCAAATCATGCTAAGTGGACTTGAGGACTCAATCCAATCCACTGGATCAGATGGGCTAAATGCTGTAGCGAGCTTTAATCAAATCTTCTGTCCTTTCCAGGCATTAATGGTATTACATTTCAATGCGAATTTGAAATGGAGATTCTGTTATATTTTTATACCGTATTTTTTTCTCTTTTTGTTATAAAAACAGCTCGGCACCTCTCGAATGAGACGAGACTTTGTAAGTTGTTTTATTAGTTGCTCTATAGTAGCCAGTCCCAGAATAGTAAACCAGCAGCTGAAAACCAGTAGTTTTAAAGAAAGTACTCATTTATTTTTCCCAATGCTCAAATTTAGCTACAATTTATAATATTATAATAAATTAAAATGAAATATAAATCTTGGAAGATGTTTTTATGTTCTCTTAGATCGGCAATCGGCCGACTGTGCGTCGTAGGAAGTTGGCAGAATGTTTCTTGAACGGAGATCTACTGAGAGTATTCTTCTCAATATTTGGCTCAAATCTTTGTAATTATATCTCCTCTATTCTCCATTCTAACATTCAAGTAAAGTCGTAGGGGGACTTAAAATTCTAGGGCGTTGCATGTATACATAAATATCCTGAAAAAATTCTGGGACAATGTCCCTTTTGAATTACAAAGAAGTATAAAAATAAAAATTATTTCTGTCCAAAGAATCTGTTACGGTAAGCTAAAAAAAAAACACAATAAAAAACACATAGATAGTTACTAAAAATATATAAAAACAAAAGGAAGAATAGTGAAAAATATAATCGCCAAAAGAAAAATAATTAAATTCATCTTTTAAGCAAAAACATAACAGTGAAAAATAATTATTTAAGTGTACTGTTTGAAAAAGTAAATACATGAAATCATGCGAAAAAAATGGTAAAACAATTCTATAGAGAAAAACTTATATCAGAAATTAAAAAAACATAAGTATATTCTAATTTGGTAAAAATGGCATCATAAATGAAAAAATATATAAAATAAAACAAAGAAATTATTGAAATACTCATGGCGAAAAACAATAATGTATATGATGTTTTATACCATTTTTTTCATTTTCATAAAAAAGTTGTTGATGAATCCAAAGCCTTATTACATAATACAATACATGATTAGCCAGCGTCTGATTGGATTGTGAAGAGGAATTGGAATTGGAGGTTTTTAAATGTGAATAAGGAAAGAGCATAATGAGTATATTGCCTTACAGAAAAATAATGGCTGTTCGATTTTATTACATCAATAGTGAGACAATTCAATAATTCAGTAGTATTGAAACAATTTTTCGGTTATAATATTGATATTAAAACTATATTTAAACCACGTTTTAACGAAATATGGGGTGAAATGTAATTTCGAAATTGCAATCTACAAGACTTCATTAGTCCTGATGAGTAGACAGACCGTTAACAATTTAACTATAAAGACAAGACAATGTTTAAAATGGAAATTATTAAAGTTAGAAAACCATGAAATTCATCAAAAATAAATATGTATAAGAGATGTAGAGAGATTTTCGAAGAACGAAAAAAAATAATTTAAATACATTATATCACCTATGTGTATAAGTATTCAAATGTTTATATTTAATTATAATTTTCAGAATGACATTGCTGAAATGACGGCGTTGATTTTTTCTGTTTCGGTTAAAATTCCATGTCAATCTATTGCTTGATTACGACGGAGAGGGCGGAAAGTGAGTTCTGGGAACTATCTGAGTGGGTTCGATACCAGCCGAGTGGAGGGAAATTTCCTCTGTGGAGGTGTAACAAACAATCCCGGCGGCAGTTAGAAACGGTGACAATTAAACAACCTTAGTCAAACAAAAGGCCACTAACGCAAAATACCGAGCCCCGCTGGAATCTCTAAATATTTAACCAATATCCCTTCACCCCTATCTTCTCAATTAGTTCTATAACTCCCCTCCTCTCTTGTCTCTACTTCACAGAAATTCGGAAAAGTGTTTTAAAAAAAAAAAATAGATGTTAGTTTATCTATTAAATAAGAAAAATTGAAAAGGAATTCAAACAATATGACTTAAACGAAATAACATTTGGAAAAAATCCTATTAACAAATAAAATAAAATATACTATACTAAGGGCAGTATACCTAAACAAAAATTAACGAATGTCATTTACAAAATAAATTGAAAAATTGTAGATAAAAGACAAGGGATAAACTTCACAATGGTTCTAACACAGAATACTGCAGCATAAACAAAATTACAATTAAAAAAAGACAAAATCTAAATTAGTGACAGGTTTATCAAGACATACTTCAACAAACAAAGATGAATTCGATTTTAACAATGCAACCATTTTACAAAAAAATGTATGTACTTATAAACGGGGTATCATAGAATCTATATATAAAACTAAAAATTTAAAATGATCGTTAAATCAACAAACTGATATGGATTTTAATACGTTCTACGCCATTGCAATTGATAAAATTAGAATATAAAATTGTAAATTAATTAAACTGATAACCATTTAATCTCCAAAACTTCCTCCATTTGAATTGCATAATATTTACCACCCCTCCGCTTATATTTCCCCAAATTTTTCCAAAATTTAGACTTCTAAATAGCGAACCAAATAGAATGAAATGAATTAATCATTGGTTATATTCATAAACAAGCGTATCTTTATAACCCTTCCATCAATAAATAAATTAACTTAATTAGTGTTCTGTAATGCTTTACCACATGAAAATTAATACCGAAAATAGAAGAAGGAAAACATATTAATGACGTGTTTCATGTATACAAGAAAATACCATACGTTACATGGAAGTTATTTGATAAATTAAAAAGATGGTTTAATATTTATATAAATATTAAAATATAGGAAAAATATATTTTCCTACAGTATATAATACTAAATGTATATATCGACTAAACATATACTTTTTTACAGACTTGAAAATGGCCCAAAATTGCTGAAACGTCGAAATAATTTGAAATAAAATAAATGAATTGGTGACCTATTGGCCTCTTATTTTATTAATTAACTATAATGGCAAAAATAACTAAAAATGCAAGTAGAAGATAAATATTTAAACAATATCACTTCATCTCTATTTTCTCAATTAGTTCTATATCTCCCTTTCTCTCAAGTCTCTACTTCACAAGAATTCGGAAAAGAGTAAAAACAAAATGTCGGTATTCGTTTACCTGCTAACTCCAATTACCGTTCTTTGTATTTTTTTTTTAATTAGTCTATTTTAAATTAAAAATTTTGATTCCATAATTACATCAAATAATTGGGGGCCTGCAATAATGGACAAGCTAAAAAACCTGAATTGTCCTAAAAATATATATTGGTTTACAATGTCTTTTTTAGAGAGGCACTGTTTTCTTTCAGCTACCAAGTGGGGAAGGATAACAAGAGGAATCCAACGGGGTTGTGCTCAAGGATCCGTATTGGGACTCCCCCTCTGGAATATA
Organism: Rhaphigaster nebulosa; assembly: GCA_948150685.1. Lineage (NCBI taxonomy): Eukaryota > Metazoa > Arthropoda > Insecta > Hemiptera > Pentatomidae > Rhaphigaster > Rhaphigaster nebulosa. The sequence continues at coordinate 116,761,591 of OX411311.1, forward strand.
AATGTGAACCTTCTATTAATAAGTTTACGGAAAGCAGGATACCCACCATCTGCATATGTGGACGACATTGGTGTGGGGATTAGGTAATGATTCCAGGAGAATTGGAGAAGAAGGCCGCAGAGGTCACCCAGATGATCATGTATCGGTTAAAGAAAAGAAACTTTCCCTGAACTTCGAGAAGCTCCGGCTCCTTTTTTAAAGATAAATATGATCAGTTTCGTCTCCAGATTAATGACAGAAGATATAATAACGAAACCTTCTCAGGAGGTGAAGATTCTAATAGACGCAGCTTTAAAAGAAATAGACGCAGCATTTGAATGAAATAAAGAGCCGAACTGTTTTCCGCTATAGTTACATCAATTACATAGCAGGAATGACCTGGGGCCTCAAATACGTATGTAGAAAAACGCTGGATAAGGCAGCTTTCTTAACTGTTGCTATATTGCTATACTGTTGCTGTATCAGCCTGGGGGCAAGACCTGAGATATTCAGATTTGAAATTGCTAGAACACGAACAAAGGAGGGCTCTCCAACTCGTGCCGAGGGCTTACAGGACGGTACCAACTTCAGCCTTGTTCGACACCAGGTAATTGCCAATCAGCTACCAATAGATCTCCGGATGCAGATTGCCATCGCCAAATACCGAATAGTTGTCGGTGAGTGTCGGGACAAGCTGCTTTACCTGTCCCAGGGGAAAACAAGAGGAAGTCGTTGAAAGGGTTGACGATATTGTTCTTTCTGATTTGTAGAGGAGGTGAGATATCTGCGCAAATCGCAGACTGACTCCTTAGTTCCTTCCAGATGCCCGAAAAATAATTAAAAATGATTGGTTTGAGACGGATTCTTGAACCGAACAGCTCCTTACAGGCAATGGTGATGTAAACTATAAACGAAATTTCTTTCATAGAAGGGAAAATCCATATTGTAGATGCGGTGCTGAGGAAGGAGTGAAGCATACTATATTTGACTTTCCGATGTATTAGCTAGCTTTAACAGGCGAGTTTTCCTTAATGGAATGTCCTCCTCAGTTCCTTGACAAATTTGTGGCAACATCTGAGATGTTTACGGCTTTCAAGAAATTTGTAATGGCGATCTTCCACGCAAAAAAGCGTATGTCAACTTACGATTAATTTACGACGAGGTTAGTAATAATTACTTTTGTGTATAGTATATTATATGCAAATATGTCTATATCAAGCTGTTACAGTAGTATTAAGTTGTCTAATTAGAAAAATTGTATTGGATTCTTTTGAATGTGTTTAGTTATTACAGTTCAATAGTTATCATATAGTTTTTTCAGCAATATAGTTCAGTAGTTATGTTTGTTGTTCAATAGATTTTATAAAAGCATATAGCAATAGGTCCACTAGACATAGGTAGGAAATTACTGGAACCATGTTTGGTGGGAACAGCTCTCTCCAGTTTCTAGCAGCCCGTTAGCTTGGTTTCGAATCGGAATTAATGCCCCAATTAAATAAAGAATTAAACTATGCCTTACTTTGGTTCATGTATATGGACATTATAATTTAACAATTAAACGATAATTATTTTAAACTTATATAAATAAATCTAATACATAATGGTCTTGGCTCTGTGACAATAGAGTAGACAAAAAATGATTTTTGATAGTGGTGATGGATTTCTGGAGGAGGTCTGCCAGAGTTTTTAGGATGGGTCATGTCAAGAATATCGAAATCAGAGAAAGAGTGGAAATCACTTAGAAGCATCTTAGAAGAGATCGCAAAAGAAGATTAAGATGGTAGGATAACTTAAAATGGATGGATTCAAGTCAAATACAGAAATTGATGATGGAATGGGAGGCAGAAGGTAAAAGAGAGAGATTAAGACCTTGAATACAACGGAAAAATAAAGTAGATGAAAGTATGGCAGGCCATGGATTGACCGAAGAAATGCAGAGAGAGCCTTAAGGAGGAATTTGGTAGAAGAAAACATCATAGGTGAAGAAATTCTAAATAACACATTAATAAAATAAAATAAATCTTGTCTGATAAATACAATAAATTTTGTATAGTATTGATACAGAATATGAAACTTAGAGCTTAATGTGTAATATTAAAATAAAAATTTTCAATTTTGTATACCTACTCAATTTTTATCCTAACAATTTTATAACCTGTGGTTTCTACAGCTTATAGTAATATGAACATTTAATTAAATTTATAAGTTAAAAATTTTTTAATATAATTTTTATCCATCGGGTTCATAAATTAGACTTCAGTGACAATTTAGGCATCAATTATAATGAATATACTCTAATGTAATTTATTGATATGATAAATAAAAACGAATACGATTTATTAGAATATATTTTTCATCATCTCTCATCTTCTTTGTCTTCGTCATTGAATAGGGAGTCATCAGTTTTTTCTCCGACCAGTTTCGAATGATAACTCCCCTCAGGAAGACTCAGACATGAATGGCCCTAGAACATGGATCGGGCTTAAGCACTCGAGAACCCATGACACTCCAGAAGTGAGCACAATCGATCGGCTCGCAATTGTGTAAACAGTCTGCCTCCTGGTTCCCGCGTGTTCTAGTGGGAGAGGACTTCGTTCCCGCCTTGTCAATGGGAGCCCCCTCATGCCCGCCAAATTACCGCCTCGTTAGGAAACGACAAAAGATACTTATCCATGACAGCCCTCATGCTCCAGCTACCGATCATAAGCTCCGGGCAAGAAAAAGCAAACTTTTTTTCACCCTGTCGTTTCTGGAGTTGTTTTTAGAGCGAATTTGTGTTTTTCAGTGTTTTTTCAATGCTAGTTAGCTATCTCGCTGAAGTCGTTTGGAAAGGGTATCCTTGAAAATACAGTGTTTTTTAGTTTTATAAAACCCGCATTAAACAGTTGTTATATCCCTGGTTTAAATATTTTTAAATTGGATTAAAAAAAAAAATATTTTTTATTTTAAATAAGGAGCAATAGGGATTTGAATTAGGATTTTTATTTGTAAACATTGGACTCTGGAAGTTTTTTTAACTCTAAATCTAAATTCCGAAGCATTTTGTTTCTGCATAAAGAAGTGAAAACATCAATATTTATGAAAAAATATTATTTGGTATTTTTACACATTCAATAAAAATCTTACATAGATTTTTTTTAATGTGTCTTTATTATACATAAATGAGCATGTACTGTTTTGTTTTTTAATAAAAAAATAATGTCACAATTTGATTCGTGATTCGTGATGGAATGTCAAAAAAAATCTGGTGCGCTGCGCGCATCACACGACTTTCACTTACGAAACTACTAGAAATAAATTTAAAATTATTCTATTTAGTTTTGATGAGAACATTTATTTTTCATTTTATAATATAAAAGTAGAAATTATTAACTCTAACAATCACTTTTGTTTGCGTTTTTCATCATTCTCTATTACTTTCTACGGCTTTACATGTCAGTTATTATTTTTTCCAAAATGTTAAGCTTTCTAACGGTATATTATACATCTATATTCCTAATATTACTTCCGGAGATTTGTTTTCAAACTGGAAAAATATTTCTACATTTTTCTCATTTAAGTATTAAATTCCTTCATAGCTTATATTTATCCATTTTTATTATTACTAAAAATGAGAGATACTTAAATCGATTTTAAATTACAAAATTAAAAGTGCTATAGGTGAAGCCATTTCGAAAATTCGGCACTGACTGGATATTTTAATGAAGACAAGACCTAGCTGATACTAAGGGCATTTAATTATACGTTAATAAAAAAAAAAAAGAAATAATAAAAATAAAAACATACAGACCCTTTTGCGAGACCTGGTTAGTTGGACTTTGGCTTAAAATGTGTATTTCAGTTGTATTCAAAATTTTTCACGATCACATCCTTTTCACTTACTCAATATTTCCTATGTAATTAAGTGAAAGTAAAATTGAAGATTATTTTTATTTTTTAAACAAGTTGATGTTTTATCAGTGAGTTGAGGGGCAATTATTCGTATTTCCAAATGAACAGACGATTTTCCAAAAATCTGCTTTGAACACGTGATATGAACTGGAAAGCTATCAAATATGAATAAAACCGGTAAAATATTCAGGAAGACCCTGCCGTGAGTTAATGAGGAAGGTTGTAATTTAATCATGAAGATATACAATATATATATATATATATATATATATATATATATATATATATATATTATAATTCGTATCTGAATTTATTCTTTCAATTTTTTTTTCTTTTTTTTTTTTTAATTTTTATTTATAATTGAAATCTTTCCCAATAACTCTAACAATGGTCTCGGACTGCTTCCTCAAGGCGTAGCAGGATCAGGATCAGGAGTAGACGATAAACGATCCGATGAATAAAGATCAGGACACGGCCGCATAATGTTGAGGTAAGGATATGTAAATTGTTGTTGCAGTTAAATAACTTCCAGGCAGTTGCTCGCTAGTCGCTAGTTAGTCATTAGGGATGCAATCTTGCCCCCCAACTTCATTCCCATCTCTACCGGAAGCAACCTAATACACTTCCGTAACTCCTGCCTCTATATTACCTTGGTTATGTTTCTCTCTGCATCCTTTTCTACCTAATGAAAATCGATCTATGCATAATGAACAATGTATAAATACATATATAGCTCATAATAAGGTATCTAAATTATATTATATAAGATTTATCCGAAATACGGAAAATTCGATTAACTCGTGAAAAATCGAAACACATAACGTTTACCATTAGGAGAAATAGCTGCTCTCCAGTTTACATTTTATTTTATTATATTATATTATATTATATATATATATATATATATATATATATATATATATATATATATATTATATATTTTATTATTATAATTATTTATAAAGGCAATTCACGACAAGGTGATGTCTGCCTACTATGTCGGCTATCCAAGATTCACCGATATCAGTTCATAACGCACCGCACTGCCAATACGGTTGGCAGATGGAAAAAAAAAAAAAATTATATATATATATATATATATATATATATAAATGGAAATAAAATTAAATAATCTAAATAAATATATACATATAATTAAAGTATAAATAAATTAAAAAGAAAAAGTAATAATGAATAGAAGAAAATAAATAAGTTAAAAAAAAGAAGAGAACTTAAAATAGAACATATATTATACATGAATGGTTATTGTGGAAACAAGAGAAATATTTAAGAAACTTAAATTAAAGAATTATCTCTTTAATTTTAAATCGATTCATATACGTCAATTCTCTTTAAATAATCGAATATTTCGTTAATGTGTTGACTATTTTCATTTAGTAAAGTTGCCAAATGATATGGGTGACCGGTATCAATCAACTGTCTGCAGTCAGTAAGTGTTGAAGCGTAGTGGGTGAAGCGTGTGTGTCCGATTCGTAGTCTTGCCAGTACTACTTCTTCTCGTCTGCTACACTGAGTTGACGTTTTCCATGGAAGTACTGTGTTTTTAAGCTCTCTTAGTTTGTTTTCTGCTGTGTTTGTCCATTTTATTTGCCATTTGTTGTTTACTTGCGATATCGCCAGTGAATATATATTGATATACAGTGGATATCTAAACAATCGGATGGAGGTATCAATGATGCAGCTTTTGCCGCTTCGTCGGCTTTGCAATTGCCAGGTATATCGTTGTGTCCTGGAATCCAGACAAATAAGACTCTACGATTCTTCCAGTTTAGCTTGTATAGCAATTGGAGTATGAGGACTATAAGGGGGTGAGTTGTATACATATTACTTAGCTTTAACAGTGAACTTAAAGAATCAGTAAATAGGACGATGTTGTTTTTGCTCTCCCCATGATATGCCTCCGTTAGCCCCAGGTAAATTGCTGTCAATTCTGCAGCGAGTGAATTACACTCGTTATATATTTTATTTATTATATTATAGAGTTTATATTTTAAACAATGTTATCCCTCAGACGAACACTGTACACCACAAAATTAGATTTATCTTTGACTGAAGGATGACTGGGGCCCGCATGCTAAAACGAAACAGAAGACTTTCAAACTGCTTTACTCACTTCAAATCTTCAAAACTTAAACTGAGGCAGAGACTAAATACTTAAGCTCATGCGGACATACTCCTCGCAGATATACGGTATAGCCAATAAGATCCACTAATGAAAATTTCAAACTTTCCTCACAAAAAATATTTCCTAGGACTGATAATCATGGTACGTAGCTAAAAAAACCCTGCATACATTACCAACAATTTCATATTAATTTACCGTTCATATTAATTTCATTATAATTTATTGAGAGACCAAGAGACTGATGAGAGATATGGCTGCAGCTTACATAAACATGAATACGATGAGGAGATTGAAAATGGTTATCAGAAATCTCCTTCCTGACATGTCATTATTTCCTATTATTGTCAGAACATTTGCTGATTTTCAAAAAACTGTTGACTGGTACGAATTCATAATTGAACGCAAGAAAATAAATAAATCGTAAATAAGGCAAATAATTTCGATATATGGAGGAGAATGAACGGCACTGGATCATGTAAGGATACTCGTCAAACAGCATCTCCGGACATGAGACAAGCAGTTTAATTATCTTCCCACTTGTTCCAAATAATAACAATGATTTGTCCGATTTAATTTACCAAATAAAGTATACTATCAAAAAGTGGAAAAAAGAATGTTGAATTGATTCCTTAAAATATAGTTCTTTTTACTGTAATCATGTAAAGGTTACCTACTAAATTCATATCAAAGGTCCTCCTGAGAACCTTAAGGCTTTCATTAATCTTCGTCGTCTATCCGGCAAGGTATGCCATGTTACCTTACGTTGGTCCTCAAATAATGCAGATCTGGAGTGGAAGTTTTGCTTTTACCTCTAAACAATACCTATTCCTTCACTGGCTTCATAATCAAACTCCATCGATGTAAACAATATATATTTATTTCAATAACAATTATTACGAACAGATAATTAGTAAGTGTCCTTTTGTAAATAATAAATAGTGTCCTTTTCCAGGCAAATGTACATAAAGTTTGAAAAAAATTATGCTATTCTTAGAGCACCTTTATTATTTTTAACTATAATTAATGACTTTAATTATTTTTTCGTTTCATATCTGGATGTCTGACTAGTTGTTCCACATAGCCATAGTAAACATTCTGCGATATGGAACTTATTTTACAGATGATCAGTTCCATTGGAATATGACCAGTTTTCAGGTAGATCTGACTTGCAGTTTCGCCCTCGATAGCTGCTAATGATTCAGATGATAGATAATCTGCCATCTTATCTGAATTATTTTATTTTATTTGTTTCAAATAATAATTTCATTATAATGAACATAAGTTTGATGTTATACCACAATAGACCAGTCTTTATATTAAAAATACATTTTTCAACTTTACACGTACAACTAACAAGTATTCTTAGTAAAAGATGAAAGAAAAAAAACACATAAAAAACTTTCTCATTTCTAAAAAAACAAGAAAAAAAAATTGTGTCTTCCAATAATAAATGTTAAGTTTTTTTATGTACAGTTTTTTATGTTGCAAATTTTGTACTATTTTTTTGTATAGTTCATAGTATTTTTTATAAGTGGATTTTTGTTAGACTTACATTTAAAAAAAATATTGTTTTCATAGGTTGATAATATATTATTTATTGAATTATATTCCCAATTGCTTATGCATAGTTTTAATTTTAGTTTAGTAAGGGTAATTTCCAGTTATTCTTAAGCATTTGTTTTGATAAATTTGTAATTTTTTATAATTAGTTTGAAACATGTTGCTAAATATTGGTTAAGGGTAAGTTAAATCTGAATTAATAATTTATTGATGTTGGGGTAAGTTTTGGAAATACTTACTTCATGTACATCATTCCAAATATCAGTGTAATTATGATAATGATTTTATCGTCCAATTTGCAACATAGTCTTCCCTAGTACCTCGTTTGTCATACCATTGAATGGGATTGATTTTACTATTTATCATCCCTATCACAATTTGTATTGTGGACCTATTCACGAGTATCATAAGTACCTTCTTATCAAAGTGGCTCTGCCATTATCAGAAAGGTCGTTTGTCTACCATCTGTTAATTACTCACCAACAGTAGTTTAATAGCTCTTTTAGTTAATATCTAGCTCGATTATCCGCCGTGGTTTGCGACATAACAGTTCGTTAATGAGCGATGGTATCGGATTCGAATCGTGTTTTCACTATCGTCATTCAAATACATCTCATGTCGTCGGTGTAATGTCAAATTCTCATATTTGAAAATTTGTGGAACTAAGAAAATTGAGTTGAAATTATCGCAGCAAAGTAACTAATTTGTTATTTAAATTGGTCGTATGTTGTATCCTTTATTAGGAACGTCGCATATTCAGTTAGGTATTTTTGGCTTTGCAAAGGGGATTGAAAACCATAAGTTAAAATGCGACAAATCCCAGAACGACTGAAAAATTGTAGATACTCTACTTCGTCATTGCACCGACGATATATATTCTTGATCAAAATTATCGCACAAACTTAATTTTCAAGCAAAAATTATATTTAATAAAACTAACTAAATATTTTCGGATTTATTTGTTTGTTTATTATTTAGACTCCTACAAGGAATATTATTGATTAAGGTAATTATTGACTCTAATCCCATTTGAAATAGAATGGAACTCGACAATTCTTTTCAGGTTGATCTCCCAATTTCTCAATTTCAAGGTTTTTCCAGCTTCAAGGCAAAGGAAGGCAACATTAAATACTGATGAAACCTTAAATTTTAATTGAAATTAAAATTTTAATTCTATTCCTTTTCAGATCAATTAATATTTTAATATACTGATTTACTTATTTCTTGTTTACTGCATAGATACCATCTATGCAAGATAAACAAGAAATAACACACACGAAAAAAGTATAATTTTAATAAAAACAAATATGATTTGCAATACAAATAATTTTAATTGGTTTAAAATGAAACTAAATAGAAGGGTGCATGATGAGTATAGAAAGATAAAAAGAAACATTAAAACAAAAAAAATTAAAGTATAACACTAATTATTAATTGGCCTTGTTTCTCCTTCGCCCATTGCAATAAAGATTTAATATATTCTTCGATATCATATTAACAACATTAGGTATTTATGGACATAACATTTACAGAAGACTCTTCCGAAAATTAGAATATCAAATAGCTTGAATTTTGTGGTAACAAAATTTTTCTAGATTACTTAAGAAAATTTCGTCCAAGAAAGAATACAAAATTTACCATAATTTTCATCTTTTATAATTAAAAATATATATTATAATTAACTATAATAATTCAAACAATTTTTAACTCGAACCATGCTTATTAGGCTATTTGTCCACCGTAGGATAAATATCTTATTTATTACTTATGTTGTTCCTGATTCTCCCCCTTTCGCTGCTAATTCTGTTAGTGAACTTTATAATATACCTATTTCATAAATTAGGAACAAAAAACATTCTAGAGTTTTGTTTTGAATAATAGAGTAATGACAGTCAGTGAAGGAAAGCATGAGAGAGTAATTCGTAGTATCGGCATCGAAACTTCGGGTTCGCTAAGTCTTCATTTATATATCCGTGAGACATTTCTTCTCCGAACTCTTTGGGCGTTTACCTCCATTGGCTGGGCTGTCTCCCTCCTTTTGTAGATGTAGGGGCACTGCCTGGCGATGTGCCCTTCGGTTCCGCACTCTAAACATCTGGTGCGTGGGCATTACGCTACTAAGTGTCCTGTTCTCCCACAACCGTGACACTTCCGATCTTCTTTCCTACCGCTGTTCCTTGGTCTTGATGGTCCTGGTCTTCTTCTCCCCCCTCTCTCTTCCGCTATCTCCCAGCTCTCTCTTCTTCCAGGTGGTCTGTGGAGTTCTGGGTCGTCTATATATCATTCTGCTCCATTCGGTCTCTTCGACTTCCATCCGGGATTCCTCATCCCTCGCGCTCATATCCACCATTTTCTACGCGCATTCAACGAAGGTCCGCTCTCCAGGTATGCCTTCTTTCTTCCCTGTCTCTTTGGCCAGTTGCACCTTAAGTATCATCGACAGGAAGGCCATCCTGGCTTCTATTTCTTCCACTCCCCACGTCTCCCGCATTTTCTCCATGATTCTATTGTACCGGGCTAAGAGTGTCCTGCATATGGCCCGCTCGACTGTCGTGGCTGTTTGATTTCACGGAACATCTGGAAGATGTCTTCTTCCGGGGTCCATCTGCCTCCTCCGAACGCCTTCTTTAACCTCTCTGTAACTACCATCCACGGTGTTTCCTCGTCTGCTTGGATCTGATTTAATATGCTTGTTATATGCATATGCCCTGCATATTAGGGCTGCCTTCAATGCCTCCGCATCTTCACGGCCCAACAGGTTTTCCGATGCCTTCGCCTCTATTCTCGTTATTAAGGGGTTGGCTCCTTTTTAAAAATGATTAAGCTCACCTGTTTCTCCAGTGAATCTCTCCAGGTCCGATACCGCCTTCCTCAGGTCCTTAGACGTTGCTGTTTTAATTTTCAGCCACTTTAGTGCTTTCGCATGCGCTGCCGCCAATGTGGACTCCGGTAGAGGTGGGATCTCCGGCATTGGTGGAACATTCGCATATCTTTACTCTTTCTCAATCACGCTGTCTAGTCACGAAACCGAGATCTCAAAAAAAAAATAAAAATGGTTTTCGGAAAGTTTACGCTCCGACCGTACTTCGTCCCGGGTTTCGGCACCAGTTATGTGACAGCGAGTTAAACCAGTTTAAAAAAAAAGAATAAGGTTAAAGAAACAACACGCACAGAGACAAAATCAAGACTGCTTTATTCTTCTTAGTATTCCTACTTATATACATTTAGCTCTTGTTTACATAAGAAATTTGGTATTAAATACAATATTACTATGCTCCAGACCGAGTATATATATAAAACTGTAAAGCTCTAAGTTACTATGTTCAACAAGCCTCAGTGCAAAGAGCACAAATATTGTGTTCATGAAAGATTATAGTACAGTTGTTTGCACAGCATATAATTTATTTATAATAGTTGATATATTTATAATTTATTTTAATATAGAGATCTGATAGTTGATTTTAAATTGTTTATTTATTAAGTTTACAGGTGTTTAAAGTATTTGTCGTTTTATCATAAATGTTGACGAAGAATGTGTTTTAAAACATTATTGTTGTTGATTTTATGTTATTTTATATTAATAAACTCACTTTCATTCATATATCAAAAAAAAAAAATATATATATATATATATATATATATATATATATATATATATATATATATATATATATATATGGGATATGCATTACCCATTTCCATTAAAAATTGCAGAGTTATGTGCTCTGTAGAAGTACTAGATAAGGGTAAATATGAGCTCAAAGGAAACTTCAGGTGACACGAATGTGCTCCACCAAGTTTCACCCCCAAATTCCAAAAATTGTGAATTTTATGGAGAGGATGTATTGATCGAATCTTTAAAACCATGTACGTATCTGAGTGGTCTATCATTCGCACAGATTGTTCGAAAACTGAGAAACTGGTAGGAACTGTTGTCGTCTCTCACGATTCTCTCCTCTTATTTTCGTGGAAACCAATATCTTCTGTGTACATCTGTGTACCGAAGAACGTTTCGGAATCAATCGTGCCGTTCGCAATATCCTTCCAAAGTATCTCCGTCCGGTAATTTGTTCCGATTCGGAATCTGCCCTGGAATTCATCCAACATACCTTCACCATTCATCCATTAATAACCGAGGTTGTTTGAAAAAAAAAAAAAGCATTATTTGAAGACACTGGAGGGTGTAGGTTGTATCCTTGTTTTTATTCCTGTCTTGAGTATGTGAAATCGATGGGGGAGAGAGGGGGAGAATAAAAGGTGATTTGCAGAAAAATTATGCTAGAAAGAAACCATCTTGTTTTTATAAATGATCCAAAAATCCAAATGAAATTTTAATTACATCGTTACCAGCATTACAAAAGGATGATAGGTAAAGCTGAACATTTTGAATTAACAACAAACAAAGGATGATGAAGCAATTCGCGTAACGACCGAAAGAAAATCTTCAATTTTCGCATTTGTTTAATTCAATACCGAAGTTAGAGAAACTTAAAAAAATGGTGATCAGGCAGTTTTGTTTTCCTTATTACTTTATATACACGTTCTATAGCTCATAATAATCCAAAAAATTTGTGTTGTTAAAAAATGTTCTGTCGTTCTAGATGTTCTTTATTTCATGTATCCACTAACTCTTCAACAGAATACGTTTGTATGATACTTTCGGGTGTACAGAATTAGATTCAGAGCTAAAGGAGAACCCATCTGATAAAAAATAATAATATTAATGACGCTAAACAGCTTTTGAAATATTCTATTTGATTTGGTATATAAATGAAATTTATAATTAATGTGGACCCCATACCTAACATATTATGTCTTATCTTCATCACCATCATATTTACTGACTGTAACTGTTTTGTGACAGGTGGAAAGAATTGAAAGAAAAAAATGAAATAATAAAAAAAAAATAATAAAAATAATTTGTAAGATAACAAAGCTATCTTATTTATTTATTGTTTTTTCAGGCAGCCATTTCCTTTTCAACGTATCGAGATTTTTTTTTCCTCATCTTCAGTATCTTCCTGGTTTACTATTCTATGACATATGTTATTGGTTAATCCATTTATCCTCTTAGTTTTCCTACTTATTTATATATTATTTATAAAAATTTACATTATGAAGACTATCTAGAACTACATGTTTTATGACTCACTATTAAGCAAAAATTTTTTATTTAACAGCTTTTTAAAGTTCTCTCTCGGCCACCACGACCTCATTGTAAATGATATTGTTTAACTTGGGTTAAATCTTTGCGGAACCTATAAAATAGCAACCAACCAATTTCTGTGTTTGGGTTGTGCCATTTTCTTATTTACCTGGACGTGATCTTTAAATCGTTGTAAAATTTAATGTTGTTCATAGTTAGTGGATGTTTAGAATGAATTGAAATTCTAACATTTTTTTTAATTTAAATTTTTTAGAAAATAGTAACATCGATCATTTAAACAAATTTATAATAATTGGCCATGAATAAGAGGGTTCCCAAGTTTTTTCTTTCTAGCTTGGAATAAAAAAAAAAAAACAAGCTGGGTTTTTTTTTCAATATTTTTATAACGTTTTCTCTACTTTTAATTTATTTTTATTTTAATATCCCACTTGCTAAGAAATTAACTTGTTTTTCTTTTCAGCCTCAGCTTATTTTTTTTATAGTTGAATAAAACTGTCAGGACCGCAATAAATTCTCTCAAATTTACTACAAGAATTGTATAATTCCAACATAATGATAAAAGAGTAATATATGAGCAGATCCTTTGAAAAAAATATTTCTTAATTTAAAAGCAGTTTAGACGGTTATATTTCCTAGAGTCCTGTCAAGTGAAGTAATATTTATGACCTTAGGAGAAGCTATTTTAAGACCAACCTAACCTCTCCCTTCGTCCTCTCAGACTTTCCCCTTAATTGCATCATACTTCCACGTTCTCACGAAAATAAAAATAAAATAAAACAATATTGTTTAATTATTCACTATTTGTAGAAAAAAAATCACTTAAAATAAAAATTTATTGTAATAAAATCGGGTCCGTGTTCAGTACTTACGCATAATAAATAGGTATATTCTTTACTATATTCTATAATCTCTACACATACAAAAAAGTTGTATATTTTCGAATGAACTTGAAAGCTTTGGACAAATGCCTGTTTTATTTAATTAAAAAACAAAATAACGAATTGATTTAGAAATGTTTTTATGTATAGATGAGAAATATAAATCTCATAGAGGATTAAAAAAATGCCTAGTCGGTTAGAGAGAAACACTTTATTATAAAAGAGGTGCTGCCCAACTGTATTGGATTGCTATACACATTTTAAATACTACTATACTACTAATATTACCAAATACTGCTATACTACTTTAAATTTCAGTAAACAATCTAATATAATTAATTTAAAATAAATATAATTAATTAAAAATAAATATAATTAATTAATATAATTCATTACAATAAATTGAAAAACATTGTTTATAGACTAAAACTGATTCTTTTAAAACATATTTAGAGAATAAATTGAGTTTATATAAAATACGTTTTATTTGTACTTTAGGAATGATGAGAATAAAATAAATAAGCATGAGGAAGTTTTAGTATTATTATTTTTAATTATGTTTTCATTTTTTAATGATCAATTAATGATCAATGATGGTTAGTGATAATTCAAAGTATACCTGAAGTAACATTTTTTTTTCTACATTTCTTTTTATAGTCTTTCAACTAGTATTTTTTTCAACCCGTAGACCTCATTAAATTAAAGGGGCATTGGGCTAGTTTCCTCCGAGGGCCTGCAGTCCTGGAAATAGGGGGCCAGGATTTAACTTGTGAAATTTGCATTACTAATCCCTTACTGTAGCCACTTGGCTACACTGGACCCTTTCAGTTATTTAAGAACTTCCTTCTTAAAAACTTTCCACAAAAATAGTATAATAATGAGTTGGCCCGCCCAAGGACTATGTAAAAATATAAAATTTATTTATTTATTCCACTTGGTTTTAGTAAAATACATAGGAAACAGTTATCATCAAACAGTAGCTGTATGTAACCATGTAAACATAATTAAATGTAATAACAATAAAGATAGTGATAAGGAGTATTCTTTTAAGGTTATCAAGATATTAATGACTCCCTAAAATACAATATAATCTTATAAAACTTTATTAAACTAAGTTATAACTTTATTTTTTCTCTCTCCCCCTCTCAAAATGAAAAATAAATAACAATTGCTTCCACAACAATGACCTTATAGGTAAGGCATTTAATCGAAAAAATGACTAAAGTAGGCTTTAGTCATTTTTTCGATTAAATGCATAACATTTGTGGCAGTCTATTCAGATTTGTTTTTTATAAATAATACCCAATCGATTTGAAAGTATAAAATATCATTTCAAAAAATCGTTTGTAAAAATTCAAGCCCGGCTCTGGACGATATTTTGTTTTTATTCTAACAGGCTCGATAGACTCTTAGGTGATATAAAATAAGAAAACGCTGCGAATTATTACACGATGGTTTATTATTTCCAAATAATAATATTTTCAAAATAGCTGGTATGTCCATTCACAGGACTTTCCGTATTTCTTTGGTTTACAGTTCAGATAATTAGATAATCGTTCAAATGAGCATTTGGAGTGTTACGGGAAAGGAACATGTGCAGAATACTTTACAAAAGATATCTGCCAATTTCAGATAAGAAATTAAGAAGTAGGCACCTATGCAGCAGAAATTTGAAGCTTGAATCAAGATGATCGCAGTGAGAGTGCCGAACTGAGAGTGCCGAACTGAGAGTGTCATGACGAAGCCAGTAGGCTGAGATCGTTAGGACATGTAATCAAAGGGGAAAATGGTACAGAGGAAAATATTGGATGTGCACTTCAGTGGGAAAAGAAAAAGGAAAGACCAAGAAGCTGAAGCAAGTGCAGAAATAATTCAAGAAATGATGAAGTAGAGAGATACGAGGAAGTCAAGAGCCCGCAATTGATGAGTCAGGAGGCGAAGGGCAACGCTGACCTGTAGCGCCGAAGAATTAGTCTGCAAAGTTCATTACGATATATCTCAGCTAATACTGGTCACGATTTAAATGTTTTTGTTTTGTAGGGAATTTTATCACCTTTCGACTAATTATAACAAAAACAAAATCAAAATTGGCTGCCATTTTGAAACAAAAACACGGATGGTAATGTCGAGTTCCGAGGATCACCCTGGGGTGACGTGATTTTGTTGCCGAATTTCAATAAAATCGATCCAGTAGTCTCGGAGAAATGCCGCGGATGGCGGACGACAGACGGACGATTTTTTTTATTATTCGATATTTGGATTATACGTTATCTTGAAACGTAAAATCTCAAATTTTGAGGGATGGTTAATTTTTTTTTTTGATGATTACAAAGGTCTTTTATTGAAAATGATAAACCAAAAGTCATATTAATTAAAAAAAATAATCTTATATTAAAATGGAATTTATTGGACGAGGTATAAATTTAAATGTTCCAAAGATGGGCGAGCGGCTGATCCTTCCAAAGGTCCAATTGAATATGGGTACCGCATCCTTTCAAAGCCATAACAGGTTCGTTACCCAGAGGCGTCGTATCTTACGCTCGGCTGCTGCTCAATATAATCTTACTAAATCGTTATTTATGTCGCTCTGGTATAGGGTCGTCCCCTTTCAGTGACCATTAAATATTATATATTGTCCATAGATATAACCTTTCCTCGATCCCGTGGGTTTTCTGCGCATATTGGATATCTCTTCTAATTGATTCAGTCTTAAATAACTGTAAGTGATGAGCCATTAAATGGCAGAAACCTGAAAAATCCCACTATTGATGAATTAAACCTATTATGTTATGATTCATGATATAAATTTTGTAACATTCTCTATATTTCTTTTCGGAAATAGGTAAAGAAAAAATAATTTTAGTAGCGAATAATAAATCATATATTTAAAAAAAAAAAAAAAAAAGGACCTCTGTAAATTCCAATGGTAACAATTTTATCAATAAAATTCCCAACACATTTTATTAAAAATAAATATTAATCAATTTTTCGACCATTATTTATTGTTTATGTTTTTATTTATTTTTATAAAAACTTTAAATGTTAAACGAATATCTACTTCCCATTGTTGTGCATATTAATTTATTTTATTAGAAAAATGATGTTAGCTTTCGAATTATATAAATGAATGTAAAAGTATGGCCACAACCATATAATGGCTAAAATGTCACAATTTTTATTTGAGGAAATTTAAATAAAATTGGTTTGGGATTGTATTAATAAAATTGTGTTTCTTGGGATTAATAGAGGTCATTTTTTAACATATGATTGATTAATTATTATAAATATGTTAAATTCAGTTCACTTCAGAATTTTAATTTAGAATTACGAGACTCCATCTGGGGTGTTAAGATACGAACAATTTAAAGACGCTTTAGGTGTCATTTTTAAACGCTCATAGTTTCGCTTCTACAAATGCTAGGAAGCAAAAGTTGGTATCATTTGACAGAGGAAATGTACCATTTGAGATTGTAAAATGATTTTTTAGATTTGGACTTAAGGCAGAAGTAAAGTGAGCAAGTAATGTTGACCAATTTTTGAGTGTTGAGTTGATGACGTCACCGCTTCTCGTTCATAGACTTATTTCCATTTGATGGATTTGATGTTCGTTATTATTCAGTCGCTTACTTTACACACTTCAAATAAAACTTTCAACGATAACTCAATTTATATCAACAGTAACATTAATTTTTTCGCCAAACCTTAAACATCTTTTGAACACCGTGTTAAAAAAAAAAATTAAACCAAAAACTTTTTTTTTCACATTGGAGATGAACAATTATCAACTAATATTTAGGAAATATTAAACAGCCAGAATATTGAACAGAAATAAAATAAATTAAACAGAAGCGTATTAAATAATCACATACTATAGGGATATGAGATGTACTATTTTAACTGATTTATCTCTTGTAACACATGACAAAATCTTTTTGTCCGCTGTAGTTAATTTAAAAAAAAACGTTTTTCTAGTATCTAACCCAAAAATAAATTGTAGATAGCAAAATAAACCAGAATAAACACACACCTAGTAGCTTATACTTTAGACTAAAAGCCCATCGAAGACTCACCCAGCACCCTATCTGATGGTGTCAAAAACTCCATTACTCAAGAGTGGGAGTGGAATATAGGAGCTACGGCACCAACTCACGAATATCTCCTAACTCCCTGAAATGGTACAACTCTCTGTCAGGAATAAATCTATCTTTGAGTATCCATTTGAGGGGGGTGTCTTTTTTATCGTGCCCGTACAAATAAACATTAATGTAAGTCAGGGATTAGATGAAATGGCCGTATGGCGAGGTTCAATAGGTGCGATCTAGTCTCCTAGTTCAATTTTTAATATTATTTTTCCATTAACGTCCGATAAATCTTATAGATATGTAGGCAAACAACTTAAAAATGAACTTATAGTGTGTAAGCGTCCTTACCTTTTGCTATTAAAATAGCAACCAACTTACGAATTATTACACGCGATCGAAAGAATGTTAAACTAATATAAGTGTTTTCAAGAGATAGTCCAGGCGCGATAGCTTATTTTTTAAAATAAATTTTCAATAGACTTCCTCATCGTGATAATAAGGAGTAGTGTGATAGTAGAAACAAACTATATATGTTTTAGATAAAATCTGTAGCAACATGATGAAAAAAAATCATAAAGATACCGAAAAACTGTTTGTTTCGTTCGATATATGGAAAATGTATTGAGAAAAATAAAAACAGTGCGCAATAGCGTTTAAAAAGATGAAATAATTAGTTTTAAACAGTGAAGTGAGCCTAGAACTTTTCGCCAAAAAAAAAAAAACATCCAGCAAAATATGGCTTTTTATTACAGACCTCGAGATTATCACAGGACCATGTTTTTGGAATTAGTTTATATCTTTGAAAGTTATAAAAATTTCATAAAAAAGCAACAGTAACGGTTTGAAAAATGGCTTGAACAAGACCCAAAATGGCCCTTAAACTATTTTATAAAGCCTATTTATTTACAAAAGGATACTCTACAATCCTATTTTCATGAAATATATGTGAAGTTCGATATAAATCAAAAACGCGTTTGAAATTTTTTTTCTCTCTTCGGCCACTCAGATGTGCGAAGTGAAGTGTTACTTTTCACGAAAAATTATTATTTTTGCAATCAATTTTTACTATAGAAAGGCACCGTTAAAAAACATAATTAAAGCTCCGAAACATTTTCTTATGGCAATCACAAGACCTGTAATTAAATGTCCAAAAATTACCATATTTCGCGATTATTAATTTTTTGTGAGAAAAATTAATGATCGATTTCCCAATTGCCCAAAGTTTATTATATTTCATTTATTTTTAAGAAAAAATTGTTCACATTTTAAACGTGAAAAAACGCTTATGGGCACATTTTGGATTTTTTTAACAAGGCTGCTACTCAACGATTTTATCAAAAAAATATATACAAATTTTTTTATACTATTTTCCTCCTAATTAACACGCTGAGAAAGTCCATATGAAATTTCAAAAAATAACCTATCGCTCCTGAACAATAAATTGGACTCCAAAAATCAACGCAAAATACATTATTGAATGTTAGTGCTAACGTAAAAAATAATATTTTTAACATAATTAATGATGTTTACAATTATTCGCACAGAGGCAAAAGTTTGATACCTTCTGGCCACCTAAATTCTATAAGAATAAGAATATTAAAACATTAAATATATGCATTATTGTATTTATAAAGTTACTCACTAATTACAGTTTGAAGAAAGTCGTTAAGTTTAACTCGTAAAATTATTATAGCTAAAGTAAAAATAATTTTTTATTGGGGTAAACATTGAAACTAAAAATCCAACATTTATTATCAAAGAAATATCCGTCATCGGAAATTTTCCAAGCACAAAAAAGCAAAAACAAAAATGTTCGTATTGTTTATTTTTTTTTTCAAGCAAATGATGTTTAAACCTTAGTAACAAATGAAATAGATTAGAATCAAACAAGAGGTAAGAGAATTTTAACATTAACATTGTATGTGATTAAAAATTAGAAATGTTATTACCTAAAATACTTTTTGAAACAACTTAGAATGCTATTGAATTTAATGTTTTAAATGATATTTTAGTTTTTTTTTTAAGCTAGTAAACATATTACACTTTTGCGCATATATTAAAATACTCTCGATTAATTTTTTTTTTGTTTCGTCAAAATGTCTTTATTCCGTCCAATTACCGTTCGGATGAACGCAAAGGTCGGCCTGAGCAAAATCGAAACTGCTAAGCTTAGAACTATAATTTACGCGGTAAGTTCTCCCGCTCCCAGACTCCAGATGTTATTCCAGTTGGCCGCTTGTCGTTCCAAAAGCCCGAGGATAGGGCTTTAGTCGAAATCATGCTTAAATTGGAACTTTACTGTAAAAGGTCAACCAGAAACAAAGCCACTCTTTAGCCCCAGAGATTTTCCCATTTCCTTAATTGTTTTCCTTTCTAGAATCTCTCTACAATTAGTTAAAAGGTGGGCGAATAAAAAAAAGAATACTTTACTGAGATTATCGCATCCTTCTAAGCCGGGATAGCTTAAAAGCTCTAGGAAAATAGTTCCCATTAATACTTAAGGAAAAAATGAAGACAAATATTTTAGTTTTGCAAGATATTTTTAAATTCGTGTTATTTTTCAGAAATAAATGTTAGGGGAGCACATACAAATTAATATTTCAGATGAGATCTCTCTTCGCAAATACGGACAAGTCCATTTAGTTGATTGTTATTTCAATGAAGGTACATTGAGCATTGGACGAAGTTGTATCTATATAAAAATAAAATTACGTAACACATAGACCCTGAAAATTGGTATATCCTTCGAGGTCTTTTTTTAATTTAAAGAAAAAAATATTAAAATCATAGTATTCAAAAATACCATCCCTGCTATTCGAACAAAAAAACTGGACTTATTGACATACCCTAACCAGCAATAAAACATCTGTTACAGGCTTCTTTATTAAAGGCTATTAATTATTAAAGGCTTCTAAAAAAGGAGTTGGATTAGAGATCTTCCCTGAATGAAATCGTAGGAAAGATTTTGTTAAGTAATACGTAGCTATCTTAACATCAAGTTAAGATTATCACTAGTCTTGCGCCAGGTACGAATTATGATTCCCTTTACCCTCCCAGAAAAAACTAAAATTATAATAATAAATAACAAAATTTAATATATCGATTTAGACTAGCAGTTTCAAATTACATGGTTCATATAAGGTTTTAATATATTTTTAAATATAAATTCAATCTGCTTAATTACAAACTTCAATCAGGTATAAACATACCCCATGCTGTTGTGCATTACTTCACCGAAACATTTCTAGTCACACACAACTGGTTATACAATCATTTTCAAAGAACTAATTACTGAAGAAGACTGATAATACGTCAACCTTATGAACATCATAAATTAAAAAATAAGAAATTTTCTCCTCAGTAAAAGGTCAAAACGGATTTTTTTCACAACCTTGAAACTGAAAAGAATATGAGACATTATAAATAAGATGTAATATAACTAATAAAAGCTTCCTGAGAGAGAAATTTCTTTAGGGAGACAATATACTTGTACCCTTTTAAACGTTTCTTTCATTCGAGGATATTCATTTGACGTTACAATTGTGATCTTTTGAAGATATCCCCTCCTCCTCCTAAAGTTTCATTTATTCCCCTCCTCCCCTCTGGTCCCTTTGAAACGGCGTATGGAGGACCTCTTTGGACAATTGGAGCTGGAGTTAAACGAATCATGAAGTCGGGTCCTGCGCAAGGGTCTTTGAGATGGTTATATTGCAGGGGCATTTCCTTTTTATGAAAGGATTCCATTGCCGACTTAAGCCGACTTTTTGTGCCATTGTGTTTATAGAATATGTATCACTGCTTTTTTTTTTTATTTTAGAAAAAATGCCAGATTTTTAGTTTCAATATTTAACGTAATAACAATTTATTTTGTTTTGTTTTTTATGAAAAGCTGCTACGATTTAATTCGCGATTAATGTTTAAATGATCAAAAAAAGAAGATTTTTTTTTTAAAAAAATAAGGTAAGTGGTATTGGCTATGAAAATTTCCGACTTGATGTTTTATCAGTGAGTTAGGAACAGCAATAAATCAAAATGGAAAAACTTCAAACGTTTCTCCTATAAAATTCCATTTTTTCGTTTTGTGTCACTCTTCTCCCATATATATATATATATATATATATATATATATATATATATATATATATATATATATATATATATATTGGGTTAAATAAAGATATCGGGTTCGGTCGATCATTAAACATTGTTGATTGATTTTTTATTTAAGTTTTTACACGTATGTAACTTAAGACCCCTTTGCAACGGACATAATTCAAGAGGACTGCCGAATTTTCATCACTAATAGATAAATTCACCCCTTTGAACTGACAGTTTTCTGATCTTATGTTTTAATATACAAAAAATACGTGCGTAAATTTCAATAAATTCATATCTTGAAGTTATTCTTATTTTATTTTAAAACAGTCATCGTTTTAGGCACAAAAATATTAAAAACTTTTATGAGAGAAAACACGACTCAGAAAGGTACAATTTATTCCTAAATGTATTGGTGTAACGTGAAAAACCATTCATCAAAATATATGACGGTATCTTAAGATTGACTTCCAATTGAAGCCTGAAATTAAGTCATCGTGTAAGACAAAAAAGGTAGGCTTTCAACAATAGACTATTATGTTTATTTATTTGCCAATGCCCTACCGTCTTGCCGCACTTCATTTATTTTACCAATGATGTCTTCTACAGTAGGTATTCCTTTATATAGTCGTGAATATCTGATTATCTTGTAACGCGATACAATGGATTAAAAATTCTTTATTTACTTTTTAGTCTCAAATCAAAGC
This sequence comes from Rhaphigaster nebulosa, assembly GCA_948150685.1. Classification (NCBI taxonomy): domain Eukaryota; kingdom Metazoa; phylum Arthropoda; class Insecta; order Hemiptera; family Pentatomidae; genus Rhaphigaster; species Rhaphigaster nebulosa. Next base: position 116,784,096 of record OX411311.1, read on the forward strand.
TCCATATGCTACAACAAATATATGGTTATAAATAGGCGCTGCCAAAATGTCTAAACTGCACAAACTATAATGGTTTTACGTCTGATTGAGTAAGTCCGTCTGTACTTCAGAAATAACACGTTACATTAATATCATAGCATTTCAGTATCTTCGTAATATAGAGTCGTTTTTTTGAAAAAGGCGTAAGCGTTAAATATTTCGAAATAATGAAATAACGAAAAAATAATTGGAAATAGTCAAAAAAATCGACTATTGATGACCTAAGCACCAAATACTGACGACTCTCAGTCGTTACTCTGACCTTGACCAGTTTGACGCAGTGCTTGAAGTCTTAAAAGTATATTGTTATTATCAAAGTAAAGAAACGTTTCAAGAAAAAAAACGTTTCATGTGTTTCTGTAAAGTTTATTAAATGGCGATTACAAAAAAAGGACGTAGATATGAAGCTTATGTACGCACGTAAGTGTTGTCATGAAAACTTCATTCCCGTGGAAGCAAGTTCACTACGCAAACTTTATTGTTCATATATATATATATATATATATATATATATATATATATATATATATATATATATATATATATATATGTGTGTGTGTGTGTGTGTGTGTGTGTGTGTGTGTGTGTGTGTGTGTGTGTGTGTGTGTGTGTGTGTGTGTGTGTGTGAAAGAAACTTCTAATAAACGGAGGATAAGAAAAAAAAAATTCATTGGTTACTTTAATACCTTTAATTTATTGGTTACTTACTAACTTACTGCATAGCTCTAAAGCCCGGTGTGGGCCTTGGCTTCCCTAATAAGGTCACTCTATATGTCCCTGTTTATTGTCTTTTCTTTCCACCTGGTCACGCCCAGCGTTCTACCAGGTATGTAAATATGAAACCGGAATTTGCCAATAGAAAGCGCTAGCTGTAAATTTAGCTACCGTGAAGTCCCGCTGGGGGCACCATTTTGTTTTGTATTTTGTGAAACAACAGTAAACATGTCGAATTTTGTGCCTGGAAACTACGATTTGCGGACAGCATTGATTTTTTGTTACCATTTAAAGAAAACAGCAGCAGAATCCCATAGAATGCTTGTTGAAGCTTACGGTGAGTATGCTCTTGGGAAATCACAGTGTTTTGAGTGGTTCAAACAATTGATGACATGAAGTGATTTTGACATCAAAAACGAGACACGTGAAATACCACCGAAAAAATTTGAAGACAGTGAATTGCAAGGATTGTTGGATGAGGATGACACTCAAACCCAACAACTAGCAGATGAGTTAAGTGTGACATGAGAGGCCATTTCCATTCGATTGAAAGCCATGGGAAAGGTTCAAAAGATTGGCAAATGGGTTCCACATGAGTTGAACGAAAGGCAGCAGGAAAAGCGCAAAACCATTTGCGAAATGTTGCTCGCCAGATACAAAAAAAAAGTATTTTCTTCATCGAATTGTGACTGGCGATGAAAAATGGATATATTTTGAAAATCCAAAACGTAAAAAATCATGGGTAACTCCAGGCGAACCATGGTAACAAAAAATCAATGCTGTCCGCAAATCGTAGTTTCCAGACACAAAATTCGACATGTTTACTGTTGTTTCACAAAATACACTGTTGTATGACAACTGAATTGTGAGTTGAAACACCTTCACAGATGATAACAAAACAAAATGGTGCCCTCAGGGGGACTTCACGGTAGCTAAATTTACAGCTAGCGCTTTCTATTAGCAAATTCCGGTTTCATATTTACATACCTGGTAAGGCCAGCCTCAACATCCTGCAGACATCACCTGGGTGGTGGGCTCACTCTTCTCTTTGTAAACACCTCTCCATACAGCAATTTCCTGGGCATCCTGTCATTCGGCATCCTTTCGACGTGACCGAGCCATCCTATGTGGCGTGCTTTTATAAATTGGGTGATACCGATATTCCCTGATCCATTATCATATACTGGGCCATAAATCCTTCGTAAAATCTTGTGTTCGAATGTTTTGAGATTGGTATATATTGCAGCAATTAGGATCCATGTCTAAGCTCCGTACGGTAATACCGATATAATTAGAATTTTATACAACCTTATCTTAGTGATTGTTAATAAATTTGATGCCATAAAAAACATTAAATTTGCATAGTATGCTCAGGTGGCTGCCATTATTACTTTATTCATTTCGTTTGACATCTTATCGTTTAAATCTAACCATAGATAGATGAAGTGTAATCCTAAGCTGTGAAATTGGCTGCATTATCACCTGAAGTGCACATATATTTTGTTTTCTTTTCAATGATTTGTAGTCCCATTTTTTTTTCTTTCGAAATAGTACTCTTGGAGTGCCTCTTTTAGCGACCGAACATTTCGTGCAACGAGACATACATCAATGTTTATTGGTTCTTGCTGCTTATTCCTCATTTTAGGAAGAGAGGAAAAAAATATTAACATCATTTATATGGTTACTTCGCATTTTAGGTGGTAAATTGTCTTTAAAAAATGGGTAATTACTATCTGTATTGTCATTTTATTTAATTACGTTTCGGTTTCACATGATTTTAACTGAAACAAAGTGGAATAAATAAATAAATTTTATGTTTTGTATTTTTTTCTCAGTGACTAAAACCGTTTTTAGAAGTGGCGCTCCCATTTATTACAATATATAAACAAAGCCACATGTTGAAAGCCTATTTCGTATACCATTATACCTGTTGTTTGTGCCATTTGGTACAAGTGTTGATTATATTATAAAGAAATAACCCAGATAATTCGTATTAAATATTTGTTTTTAAAGATATTTTCATTCCCATATCATGCCTGCATTATTCAACATAACTTCTGATTTAAAATTATTTATACTAACGAAATATTTCGAGAATTGTTGAGAAGCAGATCCCTGTAATTTTATTTATGAAAATATTTTTACAAACAATATTAGACCTAGAAATGAATTATTATATATTGCAAATAGGCTAAATATAATCGAGTACATAAAAAAGGAAAACAACCATAACTGGGAAATGGCATTATTCGATGCAATTTAAGCAAAATTATAGGTTGGGCTCACACGCAGGGCCCTTGACCCCTGGCCCGTGGTGTCCTGTTTTCCGAACTAGCCAATTTCTCTTTTAAACAACCCCTCTCCCTCCCCTTCCCCTTCCATGACCTGATTTATTGAGCATTTGATGTCCAGCTTGCTCGATACCGGCCCCTTTAGAAATAAAATTGAATCTCAATTCGACAGAAATTGTCATTTATTTTTCTTACACTCTCTCAATATAATTCAAATATTAAGTTAATCATAAATTGCATCTATTTATTCATAGTTAGATTCGAGTATTGAGGCTAGAGATGATATTTTACCACAGAATTCAGAGATTAAAATTTAAAATTTAATAGAACAGAATTTGAGCTAGATCGATAAAAAAATAAATGTATTAATCTGTAGCTTTGTGTATCTTTTTTTTTAAAATGATTATTTTAAGTTCATTAATTGCTTTTGAATTAATTTTGGCATATTTTTACAATATCTTTTTGTTTATTACATAATTGATTATAAGTGCTAATTTCAACTAGTTATAATATTAAAAAAACTGTTAATTTATTTTTAAATATGTATTACCTATTCTATTTTGTTTTTTGAGGTTGACGGGACTCATTTAATCGATATATTGATTGTTCATTAGGTTTTCGAAGTTTCCAATATCGATTACTACCGAAATCGAGTTCAAGAACAAATATTTTAAATTGATTACTAATTTATCAGAATTTACCTGTACAGGGATCGTTTTTAAAGATGATAATTCCGAATTTAATATTAGATTTTTCAAATCGCATGCACATTTCGATTTACTGTTATTGTTGAACAATTCATCGATATAGGAATCCTATATTGGGAATTAGGGGGCCCTGATTCCGTTTTTTGTATCGGATTTTCAAATGCGCGTGCACATTTTAATTTAATGTTATTGTTGAAGTATTCTTCCATATTTAGGGATCTTATTTCGGTACTTGAGAGTTCTGATTTACTTTTTTCTTGATCTGATTTTTGATTGCGCAAGCGCATTTTGAACTATTATTTTTGTTTTGTGTAATTTTTCGAGATATGATGAAATAAATACTGGTAAATTCTGATAAATTAGTAATCAATTTAAAATATTCTTGGTTGAACTCGATTTCGGTAGTAATCGATATTGGAAACTTCGAAAACTTAATGAACAATCAATATATCGATTAAATGAACCCTCGAAAAACAAAATAGAATATGTAGTACATATTTAAAAATAAATTAACAGGTTTTTTTTTTAATATTATAACTAGTTGAAATTAGAACTTATAAGCAATTATGTAATAAACAAAAAGATATCGTAAAAATATGCCAAAATTAATTCAAAAGTCATTAATGAATTTATAATAATCATTTTTAAATAAAAAAAGAAATAAAATATAATATTTGTGAATTGATCCAATTCTAAACACATTCACATGAATTGTTAAGTGCAATTTGACAAAATTGGAACCGGATCATAATATTATCATATTATTCTCACAAGCCGTTCTTGAAACATTTTGAGACATTTAAAAAAAAAAATTCATTTTCACATGCGTAAGCGATAGTAGTTAACGGAATTGGTTAAAATTTATACTAAACTGTTTTAATAATATTCCTCAACTTTTCTCCGATTTTAAACCAAATTGGATTACCCGTGATTGAAATATAGGTGTGTCGAAGAAAACACTTTAGCACCTGCGTAAGCGAAAGTAGTAGATGAAATTTAATAAAACTGATATGGGATCATCTAGGTACGAATCCGCACGATCCCTGAAAATTTCCTGATTATAGGATTAACTGTAGTCTTGTTATTGATACTCCGAAAGACCGAAGAGTCAGATAATGGGGAAAAAAACTATTTGACAACTGGAAAACATACACGAGACCAAATATATTCTTTGATGCCTAAAACCATTTTTAAATTTAAAATTTTAAATCAAGTTCCTGCATGAATACAAAGCTTCCCTATTTTATCGAGGAAGCAAAATAGCAGTGAGATGCCTTTTTTGGAATTAAGTAAATTTCATCCTTCGGATATGAAAATAAGTATGAGAAATGAAATTATTAATCGAAGAGGAAATAACCACGCATGGCTATAAAGTTAAAACTGTCTCAGGATCTAAAGGAAGAACAATTTAAATTTTTGAGTAAATATTTCGTTTGTGTTTTTAGTAGCCTGAGGCAGCCACCAATGCGATACGACTGAAAAAACTCGGAACCAATTACCGTAGGATATACAAGCCAGCAGGCAAATAGCATAGGACAACACAGTTCTGCAGTTTTTTTTTTTTTTTTTTTCCACCTAGAACGTGTTTTGTGATTTGTATTCTATTAGAAGTGATTCAAAAAATAACAAAATGGGAGACCAAATAATATTAGGCTTAATCTTAACCTAGTAGTGTTAGGTTACATATAGTATAATGTAACATTTTTATATATAGTATAAACATATCTATAATATGTAGTATATATATATATATATATATATATATATATATATATATATATATATATATATATATATATATATATATATATATATATATATGTAAAAACAAATAATTTATACTCATTTATTAATTCTGAAATTATGGCATAAGTATGAATACGTAGAGATTAATAAGGATTCTAGTATGTAAACAAAAAACTTGATTCTTTTGAGATTTCTCATAAATTTTCACATTTTTTAAGGTTACATTAGGATTACAGGCGTTGGTGATATATATTAGTTTGAAAATTTTGAACAATGTGCGATGAACATGCATACAAATGAAAATAGGGTTTTGACCTCTTTTTGCTGTTTCGTCCCTCTGTGAAGCGCTAAGATAAGAGATTAGCGGTAAGAGATGAGAATGTCGTACTTAATGTTTGTGTATTGCTGGACGAACGCTACCGATGTGTAAATCGTTGTGAATTGTATGATGTCAAATGTAGCATGGCGTATGCAAAGTTTTGACTTGGTATTCTAATATAAAGTTATAAAAAACGAACAAACATTTTTTATGACTATTGAAACAAAAACATTCATATATTTTTTAATAGCATATGCAGTTTTACAAAATCGTAAAATATTTCTTGATATGATGGTTCTACATGACAAATCATGTATTTTGATACCGATTTCAAAAGTTTCGCCCTCAATACTCTAGAGGAATAACGTTTTACTGCTTCGGTGCATGTAAAATTTCATCGTAATCAACAGAGTGCACTTTTAGGGCAAGCTACATAAAGAAGGTGCAATAAAGCGGTCTCCTCTTTATGCGAGGCAGGTAGTTCTTCCAGGTATGTGAGGGCTCTCTCAGGCACTGTTTGTTAAAAAGAAATAAAGGCAAACTCCGTTTTAAAGCTTCCGCAACAAAAGTAGAATGTTTTTACTCGTTTGTATTTTTTTTATAAGTAATTGCTACCCTTCTAGAAAAAAAAAATTAAAATTAAGAGTTTAATAAAGAGATAAGAGGGTAACATACTCCCGGACGGAACTAGATCGTGGAACTCGCCGGTCATCCCTAAGGGATAACGCCCTGGACGCACCTGCTTCCATAATCACCACCTGCGCCTATTTACCTCTTCCATCACTCCTTTCATCCCAAACCCTCCTCAACCTTCCCAACTCTAGAGCATCCTTATTCAGTTGTGGTGATAATATTATACATATTCAACTATTTACTGATTCAATTATGTCTTTGAACTAAATATAATATTTAGGGATATGAATATATAATATAATTAAGATTAATCACATGTATTTTTTAAACTACAGTAACTAATATTTCTGAGAAAATTATACCTCACCAATTGGTAGTAGACCAATTTAGGCATTAGTATTTTATTTTCATCCATCTATTCCAATCACAACGCAAATTTGCTGATTAGAAATGTGATTATGCATAAACCTCTTTGTCATTTTTTGGGACTTTAAGGAACATTTGTTCCAAATTTGATGGAGACCGTCAATCATATGACCGCGTTTGGTCGTAATGACGTAACATACAAACAGTCAAACGAAATGGCAAACTGTCTAGTTGAAACCGGACCTCGCTTAAGCTCGGTCAATAAATTTCGGGATAAAGTTTTCTTTCAGCAACAATTAGTTAGTATTTATCAAATAGTTGGTATTTGTGATTAATAAATAATAATAAAATAAAAATATATATATATATATATATATATATATATATATATATATATATATATATATATATATTCATGTCAAATTTGAAGAATATCGAATAACACATTTGGTCGTGACTTCGAAATACATTTTTGTATTTAGTATTTACTATATTATTAATAAATAGATAAAATACATTTTTGATGATAATGTGCCCAATAAAAGGATCATCATCTTGAATCGGAATTGCAAACTACCTACAAATAGGCCGTTTTTCCTGGCTTCAAGAAACATTTCTGTCAAATTCTAGGAAAACCAGACAACGTGTTTGGTCTTGCTCGTGTAGCAGACAAAGAAACGAAATGTTAAAGGATGGAGTTGAAACTTTCGCTCGATAAAAAAACAGTTTCAAAAATTAGTAATGATTATTATTGATAATAAATATTAATTGATAACTTAAGAACTGGAATAATCACTAACCACAATTCAGACAAAATTTAACAGAGATCTATTCACTTAAAAAAACAAACACCTAAATCATAGTTTTGTTTAATTTATTTTAATTTAGTTTCGGCCAACAATCTTTATGAAAGCTACAAAAAAAGTATAACCGAAAAAAAAATTAAATAAAGACAAACATAATTGTGAAAAAAACAAAACTCTTACACGACCAGTGTTGACATTAGGCTAGGAGACGTAGGCCATTTCAAAATTTCAAGATTCTTAAGAGAGAAAAATACTGCGATCTATTTTGGGGAGAGTCTACATTAGCCAGGTATGGAGACAAAGAACAAGCCTGGTACTTTACGATCTGTACAAGGGAGCAAATCTTGTCCATTTCATCCGAATCGGAAGATCAAGATGGGTGATGCAACTCGTATGAGTGAAACCGAAATTCCGAAGAAGATCATGCAAGAGGTAAAGGCACGGAACCAGAAGATGTGAGAAGCCAAAATTCTACTGCAAGGAGTAACTTGCCCATGACTCTCAAAAATCACTTTTAAGGTGAGCAAAATAATGCACACAGAAAAATAATTCCTCGTAAAATGAGAAGCTACGATGTCATGTCGAACTTAGAAGATCATATATTCGTACTTGTCCGGAAAACGGCTCATTATGTTTTGGAAGAACGCTTGTGTGACATTTGACCTTTTATACGAAATGAAATATTCATGAAGTTTATTACTTTCGATTTTTTCACTGAAACCGCATATGAGATTAGTTTTTTTAGCGATAAATGTTGAATTGACTTTGGATTAATTGAAAATATTCCTTCATAGACGCAACGCAAATATTGGTTCATCTCTATATATTTACTGGATGTCAATCTGAATCGATTTATTAAAATGTTTAAGTGGTCCAACAGAATTTTCAACTTATCAACGAACCCAAAACAACGGATTATTTATTAATATTCTCTCTAACCTTTTTTCGGTGGCTTTTGCTATCGATATCTACCTCATTGAATATTCAAAATGGGCTGAAATAATGGAATAAATAGACATTAATCACTTAGAAGTTCAGACCAGAAGTTTTTTAAATTCATATTTCATCTGTTTACAGCTTTGTGTTTGTTTTTACTTTTTAGATAAATCTATGCAGGTTCTTGTGGAGCCATGCAGCATTCTCGACCATTGGCCTCACTAAGACGTTCTTAATATAGGCAAAGCTGATTACAGGAGAAATTGTTGTGCACCGCGGGTAATTCTTTTTTCATCAGAGCTGGCTTGGAAAATGAGACGGTAAGAAAATAGGCCGAGGATGAAAGAGCCTCCCCCCCCTTTCAATTTTGTTACGAAAAGACAATCTCTAGAACCTTATTTGCATAAATGAATATTTCTATATTGTGTTTTTCCACCCCCTTGCACCCTTCACTCAACGAAACATTACATAAAAGATGAACGTATTAGGCAGTCCTTCCTTCGAAGCGACGTGTTGTGATTACGATACGACTTTAATAATAAATCGCTCGGCTCGTCTTCTCCCGCCGAAGCGATGCCGAGAGCCCAATTTATGTTCTGATATATTTTTTGATATATTCGAAAATTGTTAGAATATAATTCATTAAATTTGGCACATTTAATATATATTTATTTAAGAATAAAGTACTCTTTATTAAATATTATGTTTTAATATTATCAATATCAATTATGCTTTATACACATAGCTTCAGGTACATACATATAATCCAGGAACTACTTGATACTGGTCTCTCATGCCAAACATGAAGCAGTGCCTTCCACGTATTGTCAGTAATGAGGACAGCTGTGAATTTCGTGTTTGGATTTTAGGCTCTACGATGTTAGATAGAGATTATTAATCAGCCAGGGTAACAAATAAAAACTCAATTAAAGAGTATTCTTTACTAGATTATCCATGCCTAGTAAAGAGTAAATACAAATTAAAACTATATGTGATAAAAATGGAGATAGCAGCAGGACTCGAGATCGACTGTTGTAATTTCATTATTCTCTCATATGAGATGTGAATTTGCTGTGAGGTCGAGAAACACTCCTGGGGAACACCCAGCCTCGATGCCTGGTCTTAAAATAAGAGGGAAGGCTTGGCATTTATTTATAAAAATCAGTAGGAAGTATCGTACTAATATAAATTCTTACTTATCTATTATTTTGACCAAAAGCATGATTTGAAAAATTGAATAATTTTCTCTAAAATTTCTTGTTATTTTTTTCCGATATTGACCTAAAAGGGAAGGTTACATCCGGTGTCTTTAACCCTAGATTTCCAACCATGAGTTCAAAATGACTCACTTGAAATTTCCCCTACTTGATTTTCTGTTTCGGTTCATAGCAATTTCTCTCTGGCTATGCTATCCTGAAAATAAGACAAAAGAAATGGAGGTGGATAGGACACACATTAAGGAAACCAGATAGTGCCATCGAGAAAGATCTTCAATGGAATCCCCAGGGATCAAGAAGAAGTGGAAAACGAAGAGAGATGTGGCGGAGATCGGTACAAAAAGACCTGGGCCGGACCGGTAAGACTTGGCAAGAGGCGAAAGTGATTGCAGCAAAAGGTAGAAGGGAATGGAACGCACTATTAGATGCCCTATGCTCCACAAGGAGTCAATGGAGATAATATAATAATAAAAAATATGTTATCCCCCATCAGTTGACAATACGCCACCATACTTGAAGGCTGATCGGGCTCTTCATTCTTCTTTGAGATTAATTTGTTTGGAATTTGTGTAACCAGTTTGACTTTTTATTGTGATCTTTTACGCTCCTAAGTCATTGTTTTATTCCTTGTATCTCTTGTTTAATTCATTTTAATTCGTTGTTATTTAATATTTTTGAATTTGTAAACAATTTTGATTGGTAAATCCAAATGTTATGTGGTCTATTGAATGAATTGTTTCTATATTAAAAATCTGATATGCCTTAACTAATCATTAAAAAACTTATTTTAATAAATATTTATATTCGTTCGTTGATATAGGAATTATTTTTCTTCCACTATTTTTCAAAGTTTTTTTTTTTTTTTTTTTGTATGGTCTTCACACAGTTATTTGAAATAATATAAAGTTTGATAATATGATTGAGTTAAATAAGTGAGTCAAAATGAATCAAGGTTGGCATTACCAGTTTAAATCGATAGTTTCCATTCTAGGTTTAATGAAAAAAAAATCAGTGTAATTTTCTTCAAAACTCAATTGTCCTGTAGATATCTCTGATTAAGTTTAAATTTTTTATGAAAATCGGCCATCAGCCGGTTACGTTTTTCAAACTGGCTCTAGATGTTTTAGAAGTTGGTAACATCTGCACTATATACTTAAATATTTTATTTGATCACAGATAATACCGCCATGAGGCCTTTGTGGCATTCTGCGTTGTGGAGTAGCATTCTCTTGTCTGAAGCGGAGCCGGTTCATATCTGGTCTGGACGGTTTGACTTTTATTTCTAGGCCTACCCACTGGCACAATCGTAACCTTCCCACTCTGGCTGTAATAGTTCGGTTACCTGTAGCATAAGGTACCAAAGCGTAAGTGGGATGATTGCTATACCATACCGATTTGGGGGGAAAGTACAATATAAACGTGGCAGCGATTGGTGTTATAGTCATAAACATTTTTTTATGTATTTAAATTTAACATCAATATTTTGAAGTTATATAAATGTTATAAAAAAACCAACTCCTACTACTTGAAGACCAGAGTTGTAATTTTAATTTTGTTTTATTACTACAAAGTTTTTTCCATTGTATTTTTTTCCTCCAGCGAATTAATTTCAGGACCCTTTTATAAATTTAAATATGATTTGGAGTTATTATTTTAAAAAAGAAAATGGCCGTTTTAGAGCCTTGACCTAGTATTTTTGAACATTGCCTTTTGAACATGGGTGAGCCCCAGAAGCCATTAAAAGGAGGGTGCCACCCGCTAATTGGTGTCATTATAATTTAATTGAAACACCCCCCTCCCCCACCTCAAGCCGCACAAAAGGAGGCGCCGAAATTGCTTAGGGTCTTCCCATCATC